>PVJH01010711.1:0-72273 GCA_004026705.1 Nesogale talazaci | reverse complement strand
CCTGAGCTGTAGCTTCAATGCCATCATCTTTTATGATTTTCTTATGGGGGGAGGAGGGACTATCCATAAAGTTGAGATGGAGATGGCCCCTCAAACCTGTCTGTTGGTTCCATGCTTCCTCCCAGTATGTGTCCTTTACACCTTGACACACCCAGGTTGAAGTCTGGTCCCTCTCTCCCTCTCCTGTGGAGACATATAAACAACATCTTCCCCTTGGATGGGTTACTGCCTAGGTCCTGTGACTACCCTTCTCTTTGTTTTGGATTTCCCCTCCTTTTTAGCTGGCTACCCACATGCATCCTTGGATTTAGTATGGCCCCTGCCATATTACCTGGATCTCACTCCAAGAATGTATGTAAACAGTAGCTTTTTCCCTATGTTCCTTTTGCATGTTGTACTTGTCCTTTTGTGCTTGGTATACCTCACTTAGCATAATGTCCTCCCGTTCTTCCCATAAGGTGATGTGCTGCATGTATTCATCACTGTATTTTAGGGATGCCTAGAACTCCATTGTATGTATGTGCCACAGATTGTTGATGAGAATTTGGATTGTTTCCAACTCTTTGCAATTTTGAATTGTGCTGCAGTGAACATTGGAGCACGGATGTTTGACTGTGGTTTATTTCTTGTCTCTTCCGGGTATATACCCAGTAGGGAGATTGCTAGATCCTATAGTAACTCGGTTTTCATCTGCTTTAGATATCACCAAATCAATCTCCATAGTGGTTGTACATACCTTCAAGTCCACTATCAGTGCATGAGAGTTCCTATCTCACCACGATCCCTCTAACACTTGTTACTTTCTGATTTTTGGAATTGCACTGTCTTTGAGAGTATTAGGGGGTATTTGCATTTTTCTTATGGCTAGGGATCTCAAATGTTTTCTCATATATTTATCAGTCACTTGGGCATCCGCCTTTGAGAAACTTCTATTCAGATCCAACAACAAGGCGAGCAGAGCAATGAAATCCCAAGGGAACACCAAAAATAGACTGGGGAGCCCATCCTGAGGTGTCCCATCAGGCTCCACTAGAAAACTCTCAGAAATGTAAACAACAACACACCTTGAACTATTTATAGGCTTTTCTCTTTTTGTCATTTTTTGTGTTGTTGTTTTGTTTTCTTTTGTTGCTTTTTTTCTGTCTTATTTATGTGCATATTATTGTCTCTGCATATCTGTCTAGATAAGATAAGCACGACAAACACTCTGGACTGGACGGAAGGTTCTGGGAGGACATGCGAGAGGGAGAGGTGAGTAAAGGAAGTGCATGTTAATAACCCCAGGGACAAGGGAACAATTAGTGATTTAAAAATCAATGGTTAGCAGGGTGTAGGAGGCCTGGTAGGGCTTGATTAAGCGTAAAATAACCAAGAGGAATTACTGAAACCCAAATGAAGGCTAAGCATGATAGTGGGACAAGAGGAAAGTAAAAGGAAATAGAGGAAAGGGGTAGGAAGCAAAGGATATTTATAGAGTCTATAATATAGTCATGTACATATTTAAATATATTTACGTATGATGTTGGAGAACTCGATCTATGTACATATAGTTATAGGTTCAGTATTAAGGTAGGAGGTGGGCATTGTGCCTCTACTGAAGTACTGTCTCAATGTAAGAACACTTTGTTCTAATAATCCATCAGTCTGGGTTGCTTACCTTCCCAACAGGAAGGCTGGCGGCAAATTGGGAGCATAAAAAAATGTAGTGAAGAAAGCTGATGAAGCCTGGCTATTAAAAAGATATTGCATCTGCAGTTCTTAAAGGTTTGAAGATAAGAAGCAGACATCTAGCTGAAAATCAGCAAAGTCCCCATGGAAGAAGCACACCAGTCTATGTGATCATGAGGTGTCGATAGCATTAGGTATCAGGCTTCAAAGACCCAAAACAAAAAAAAAAAATCATATCATTGTAAATGAGGGGGAGTGCAGATTGGAGATCCAAAGCCCATTTGTAGGCAATGCAGAGGGTCAGGGGGAGGAAATGAGGTGGTCAGGGTGCTTTAATGCCTCCCCCTCCCGCACCTGCCCCATCATGATGCCAATCCTACCTTATAAATCTGGCCAGACCAGAGCATATACTTGGGTACAAATAAGAGATGGAAACACAGGGAAATCAAGATAAACTCCTGAGGACCACTTCCAGGAGGGGAAGGGGCAGGTAGGGGAGAAAGGGAAAAATGAGGACTCAAGTAGAAAAAAAACTATGTTGACAATTATGATGGCAACAAATGTATAAATATGCTTGACGTGATGGATGGATATGTGGATTGTGATAAGAACTGCACAAGCCCTCAATAAAATGTTTTATTAAAACAAATAAATATATGTTTCTTTTTTGCAATGTTGTGCTGGAATTCTATTGTTTTATCTATGAAAGGAAAATAGAGGGGAGGTTTTCTTGAGAATCCCCCAACAGTGCGTCAAAGAATAGGTTTGTAACTAATCACTAATATCCCTTGTTTCCTGAGACAATAATTATTTTAGCTACAGTTCAGAAAAATTCAGGAAAGGAAGATGTCTTCTGTAAAATTGCCGAAATGACTGAGGAAACTTGTAAAGTGTAAAAAAATTGCATGAACTAATGTCAGAGAAGGAGGTCTTTAGAAACATTTTAAAATCATAATGCCATCCTTTCCTTGATTCTTGAAGGACTTCCTTTAAAGTAGCTTAGGGGTTGTACTTGTGAACAGAAAATGGAAATATTATATATAACTGAATATATCAAATATATTTAATTTTCAGTACTTTCTTTCAGAAGCTTGATTGCAATCAAATTTTTCCCAGAATGAATGGTGGAGTTCCAATGATTTTTTCATCATGAACATGATTGCACCACCACAATGATTTTGGCTGCAGAGTGAACATTCAGTGAAAATCTGAATAAAGCACCAGAAAGCTACCATCTCTCCCCTTCTGTTGGCATTATAAAACTCAGTGTTTTGTTTTTCACTCACGGAAATTATTGACTAGTCATTATAATTAAAGAAAGTAAATAACTATTTGAACAGACACAGTAAAAAGCAATACATCACCATTTTTTCAATTATAATAAAAATTTCATTTTCTTTAGGGGTTATTCAGATTCAAATTAACATATTTTAATTTTTAAAAAAAATTACTCAACTACAGAATGCTTTCAATATGTGTTTTAAATAAGGTAGTAATAGAGTATGTCTAATTATAATTGAACAATTTATCTTTTAATCCCCTTCTTGTTATAAAATTTTGATAATGTTCAGCCAAAAGTATATCCACATCTAATTTCTGACATGTGCATATATGTTATGTAAATGGCAAAAAGACCATTGCAGATTTTCAGAGATAACAAAACAGATCCTCTTGGATTGTATTGGTGGGTCTAATCCAATCACTTTAAAATACTGCGGCCCACTGGGATGAAGGTTCAATTCCAGCTCCACAGGAGCAAAGGCTGGGCCTCCTACTCCCACCATCAGAGGGCAATGATGCCCAAGAAGCAAAAAAAAATAAAATAAAATAAACAGGAATTCCTATGACTGCAGTCAGATTTGCAGAGAAGCTTCCAAGATCCAAGGAGAAAGACCGAGAGATGTTGAGGGTAATTGGGCCGCACATCCCATGGCTGGAGCTGAAATAGAAAAGAGCTGGATTCCTAGGTGGAGAGACACCCTGGAACCAGCAGCAGCGTCCTCTTTTATGCTTGTAGAGAATGGAATGCTGCCTTCAAGCTGAGGGCATTCGGTAGGAAAGTCTTCCACAGAAGCTTGAAGAAAGAATCTTGCCTGTGGAAACCTTAATTTTGGTCTTATGAGGCCCGAGGCAGAAAAATGTGCTATGACACATTGTGCCCCTTTTATGTACCATAGACCATGAGAAAATGAGAAGACCTTAAAAAAATCCCAAATTTGATTTGTGTAATATGATACATGGAATTGTGTCATTTCTTCAGGGAAACATTCATTGAGTTTTACCCATTATGTATAGATTTGACTATCATTTGGTAAGCATACTTTATTGGGTATTCAATATAAATATCAAGAGGAATGTGAATGCAATGAGTTAAATTATCATCAATCATTATAAAACATAAAGATAAGTAGATAAACATTTTTATTGGATTTAGGGTCATTTCTTCAACAATGAAAAGATTTGTTACAAAAAAATTGTCAAGAGATTTGAACTATGGACTATCAGGTCACCAGGGCCCTTAGCGATATGAAAATGTAAATGAAACTGAAATGCTTATATTCAAATATTGGACAATACCAAACTCTGATGATGATGCATAATACATAGCAAAAGAATTTTCATTGGCTGAAAATAGGAATGCAAAATTGTCCAAATGCTTTTAAAGATATTTAACAGTCTCTGTTATAGCAAAATATACTTACCATAAGCAAACAAACAAAAACAAAAAAGCCAAAACTGTTGCCATGGAAGCAATAATATGTTTAACTGGTGGACTACCAGACAATATACATTATAAAAACAGAACCAAAAGAGACAAAAAAAGTATAACATCACAGTTTTTCGCAATTCTAACAAATTTAAAATCTATAAGAAATGGTTAAAATTCTATAAATGCATTATTTAGCTAAATTACCATATAATGAGTTCAATGAGCAGAAAACTTGAGAAGAAATAGATCTAAATCAGCTCCCAACATCAAGAAGTCCAGGTCCAGGATCCACCGGGAAACATTACTAAACATTTAGAGTAAATACCAATTTATGTAAGCTATTCCCCCATAAACAAATGGAAATTAAACAACCAAATTCATTTTATGAAGCAACTATAACTCTGATACATAAACCAAGCAAAAAGATCACCAGAATTGAAATCAACAGGCCAATATTTTCAATGAATGTCAAACTCAAGGGCTTCAATAAAATACTCGCCATCAAAATTCAACTAAGCCTAAAAATAATATAGACTGATGAATTGTGATTCAAGTAAAATACACAAGGATAGATTGATTTTTTTATAAAAAAATTGATGCAGTTCATTAACAAAATAAGAGAGAAAAAGCACAGGAGTACATCAATCAATGCAGAAAAAGCATTTATTCAACTCCATACTGATAAAAACACTCAACAAAATAGGTATAGAAAGGAAATTTCGCAACAAAACTAAAGCTGTATATGCAAAAGCAATAGACTGCGTATCATTAAATAGGGATAAATAGAAATCATCTCCTCTTTGAATGTGAATTACCCAAGACGGCTTTTTATCCCAACTTTTATTTAATACATTTCTGGAGGTTTTAGTTGGAGCCATAGATATATAAAAAAAAAAATTAAGGGTATTCACATAGGCACAGTAGAAATAAAAATCTCTATTTGCAGGTGACATAATACTATATATACCAAGAATTAAAATTAGTGATTGCTAAATGAATTGAAAATATCTGACAGTGTAGCAGGCTATAAGATGAACACACAAAAAAGATGAACATGCAGAAACCAGTTGTAATATTGCATATGATGATACCAAAAATAAGTTGTCAAAAAACATTGCAATTTATAATAGTGACACAAAAGAAGAAATGCTCTTCACCTTACCAGAGAAACAAAAGACTTATAAAAAAAAACTACAAACATTCCTTCAAGAAACTGAAGGGAACTTCCACAAATGGAACAAATTACCATGTTCCTGGATATGCAGACTAAATATTGTAAAAGTCTTAATACAACCAAATTTGTTTTACCAATTCAATGCAACTCATATAAAATTGCCAGCACAATTTTTCAAAAAAGGGAAAGACTAATTACTAATTTTATATGGAAAAGTTTATGATCTAGGATAAACCACTATTAAAAAAATTAAACAAAATTTGAGGTCTTTCACTCCTAGACCTTAAACCCTACAATATTGCCATGGTAATCAAAACAAGCTGGTACTGGGGCAAAGATAGGTAGGAAGACCAATAGATTTGAATTGAAACCCCAGAAATACAAGCTAGTACCTATAGACATCTATTTTAAAGATAACAAAAATATAAATGGCGGGCGGAGTCCCGGTGGTGTAGTGGTTGAGTGTGGGACTGAGGCCCATTGGCTTGGTGGTTCAAATCCAGCTGCAGCTCTCCAGGAGCAAGGCTCGGTAGCTATCACAACCACCAGAGGGCAGTGATGCCCCCAAAAAGCAAAAACAAAAACAAAAAAATATATAAATGGCAAGTGACAGTTTTTTGTTTTGTTTTGTTTTTTAAACATAGGAAGCTGGGGAAATGAGATCTTCACCTGTAAAAGAATAGAATGAGACTTATACCCCACCCCATGTGCAAAATAAACTCAGGGCATATCAAAGAACTAAATATAAGTCACACAATTTTTGACAGTGAAAAAAATAGGGACAATCTTAAGGACCCTAACACAAAGCATAAACATAGTACTTAACATAATGAAAACATTTCCACAATGACCAAAATTAATAACTCGGCCCTACAGAAGTTAATAACTCAGACCTGTAAGTTAAAAAGTTAAAGACTGTCATTTTATACATAGAGCAGTACACATAGCATATTACATCTGCATTGAAAAAAGAGGCAGTCTTAAAAGACAAAAGTTTTGGGGATTAAGAAAATGTGCATGCTATTCCAACACAAAAGATTGGTAGATATCATAAGGAATAGAGTAATGAAATAGGGCTTCCCAATGTTGCAGCTTGATTTGAGGGAAAGTATTTTGTGGGCCCCTGGAATAAGCCCCAGACTGCTAACTGCAAAATGGGTAGTTCAGAATCACCAATAAAAACCAAGAAAGGAGAGGGCTGAGGCGTAAGTGGTTGCTTGCAGAACTGCAGCCCTTGGGCTTGACGGTTCAAATCCAGCAGTGTCTCCCAGGAGCAGCACTGGGTAGCACCCGTGACCACCAGAAGCAGTGATGCCCACAAAAAAAACAAAAAACAAAAACAAGAAAGGAGATGCTGTCTGCTTTATGAAGATTTAGACCTTGCTGTCTTGCTTTGTGTTTGATTCAACATGATGACAGAGAACTTGGCTTTTAGTTTTAGGTTATATTACATACTAAGTAGAGCTAAAATTAATGAGGAAATTTGAGCATTCAGTTTATTGCAGAGATCAATATTGTCAAATAATCAAAAGCATAATTCAGAAAGCTGTTAAGATAAAGTTAATGTATTTTACACACTTTAACTTAACACTACCCCACTTATCACTTGACCTTGGGTTCTTAATTTTTTTTCTTAAAAATGTATTTTGTACACGAAGGGAAAACTTCCTTAAACATATTCATATGCTTAAAATAAGTTCTGAAAAAACATTATTCAGTATTTTGAAAGGTTATAAATATTACAAAAATTTGAAAAATATCAAACAAAAGAGTCAATATAAAATTTTCCTTTTATATACAAATATTTCATATTTATCAAAGTTAAATTATAAATATATTAAAGCTATGACAATGATTAAAGTAGTCAATCAGTTCAAAGCGACACTGTAGTTGCAGTTGTTAGGGTGGCTGACTAAAAATCCCACACAATAAAGTCTATGCCATCAAGTTGATTCCAACCTTCTAGGGCAAGGTTGAACTTAGCCCAGAGGTTTCCTAGACTGTAACTCTTAATGGGAAGAGAAGCCTCCTCTTTCTCTGCCAGAGGAGTTGATGGCATTGAACTCCTGATTTTTCCATTTTCAGCCCTAAACTTACCCACTACACCAGCAGGACTTCTTGTTTGACTTACTGCAGTTCTGTGAATTTAGTGGTTAAGAAGAAAATGAGTTAGATGTTATTTAGACTGATTATTTCTCAGGGTGCAGAATGCAACATACACTTTATGTTAACACTGATTTCTCAAGATTTGAGGCAATAATTTCCTTCTCTACAAAGTACTATTGCTTTGCTTCCATGCTCTACTTACTATCCATTCTGCAAATTCTGAAATGGTTTCTCTTCATTACATTCAGTAAATAATATTTTATTTTTCTTTATATTTTACTTTTAGGTTATTTACCAGTGTGTTATAATGTTCACATATTTAAAGATTTTTCATTTATTGCTGAATTTAATTGTTCATATATTGTGTAATTTAATTTCACTAGGTCATCAACAAACATATTCTAAAAAATCTTAATTTAAATTAAGAACTGTTTTATAACCCAAGATATAATCTATTTTGTGGTATCCAACTGCTCTTTAGAAGAATGTATATCTGACTTTTGTTGAGTGATACAGCCTGATAATAAATATGTTAGGCAGTGATGGCTCATATTTTTACTCAAGCCCCCTAAACTTTGGCTGTGCTTCTTTGCTTGTTTTGTTGATTAGTAAAATAGCAATGTTGAAATTTCCCAGTATAATTGTGTATGTATCTAATTATTCAATTTTAAATCTCTTTTCTAATTTTGAAACTCTTTCCTCAGGTTCATACATATTTAGAGTTGCTCTGTCTTCTTGCTGAATTTGCTCATTTATCATAATTTAGTGTACCTCTTTATCACATTATTTCCCCTTAGTCCAAAATTCACTGTCAGACATGAGTATGTACATACACACTTCCCTTGTTGGAGTTGAATTTCAGGTTATCAATTTGCTTTAACTTTTGCATGTCTCCTTTTTATTAATTCTTTGTTTTTTCATAATATTTAGTTTATGCTTGTCTTCTCTGTATTAATTCTTCTGTTTCATCCTTCTTGCCCTCAACTGGATTATATGTATTAATTAAGTATTTTGGGTATCTCCTGGTATTTATCTATATGCTTTTGTAATGGCAAATTGATAGCAGTAGTCCACTTTTTCTTGAAAAGGACAGCATTTTGTTCTTATTGGAATAAGTACTTACTCTGAATATAGATTTGGCTTACATGCTTTAAATGTTTTTTTCAAAGTTATTATTTGTACATATACAGAATGTATCCCCTTTCAAAGTAATTGGTGTAACATTGTTCTTGAACAGTGTATGAAATATGACTATGGGTCTATATGCATGAAATTCACTAGCATCCTATGCTCCTCATCATACTTAAGCATTCTTATGATGATGGTTTATACTGCTTTTCAAGGAGAAATTGTACTGCTATTTTATGTCTGGATTATAAGAGATCCTTTAGGATGTATTCTAGAACCACTGCATCCTGTGCTTGAAGCCAATGAAAACGAAACAACTCAATGCAGATAGAACTACTAATGACCTGTACCATTGAAGATGACAAATTTGCATCATCTCACTAGTCCAAGAACCACGAATAGCTGAAGTGTTTACTGAAGGCAAAGGGCATATGACCTAATTAGCTAGCCAATGATGGTTTTGTGTAGTATTGTACTTAATATTACTCTTGCAGGCATGATTTTTGTAAGTACCACCAAATGTCTGAGTTTTTTTCTGGTGTGTTTGGGGAAGCAAAATATTGGAGGAGATAGTAGATTTTATTATGCAATTGTGAGTATTTGAGAATAGAATTCACTGTAATTGCAAGAGCATGAAATCCTGATATGGAGATGGGTCGATATTTGCCAACCTGTGGGATATGAAATGAGGCATCTAAGAAGTGGGGAAGGAATATGCAGGCTTTACTACCATCCAGAAAGAAGAGCTAGGAGTGGAACGTAGTTTTTTTTGAACATCAAGATACTTGCACATTGCACCTCTTTTATCCAGGGACAGAAAGAGGTGACGCCAGAAAAGAAACAAAGAAGAAGTGGAGGAGCAGCAGCGCTAGAGCATGAGAGATGGTGCTGAGCTTCCTAGGCCAGGGAGCGAGTAAGAGTGCAAGCTTTCTGACAAGAGGCTTCTGCTAGGGAAGTGATTGCTTCTAGGATGGTAATTGGGAAGTCAAGTTTGTTGAGCCATGGAGCTAGAGCTGAGGGTTTTTAAGCTGAGAATTATGGCCGAGTTTAGTGTCCTAAGGATATAATTTACAGTGCTTTGTAAATCTTGTTCAAGCACAAAATTCAGGCCAAGAGACCAAGGGCTAAAAAGAGACCTGCCTATAGGGACAGCAGAGAAAAGTCTCTCCTGAAAAACGAACACTATCCTAAGCATTTTAAATGTGAATTGCAATGTGTTAATCTCCCAAATAAATCTAAAAATCATAAGCATTGCCTGTGAGTTCTGTTTGGTAATTGATTAGACTAATAAATTAGGTTATTGAACTTATCTCAGATGTAGAGTCAGTTGAAAGGGAGGTTCATGTGAGGATTGGTGAAATATTCGGAGGGTCAAGTCATGTCTGAGCTCCAGCTAAGAGGAACTAGCCTTAGGCTTTGAAGTTTGTTTCTCTGCCCTTTCTTGGGAGGCCTACCAAGGGCAAATGAAATATATGTAAATGGACGCCCATTATAAATACATTCTATGGTTATGTCACCGGTTGCAGTTACAATAAAGTCAATTCTCATGAGCATGCTTTCCCTTATATTGTTATGTGGTTGAATCTACATATATATATATATATATATATATATATTCTGTTCTCTTTTATTTCTTCACAATCTTACAAAGGCCCACCAATAACATTTAATTTATAAAACATTATATATATATATATATTCTGTTCTCTTTTATTTCTTCACAATCTTACATAAGGCCCATCAATAACATTTAATTTATAAAACATTACTTAAGTTACAGAATTTAAAGAAAAAATATACCTCACTTAAGCACTTTGAATTATTTTCTCAAAAAATATACCTTGCACTTTAGTTTTAAACAGGATAGATACATTATTTTGCATATAATTTTTACTTTATTGTATTAATTCTGAAATTAAGTACTGGCTCAAGGAGATATGTTTAAGTTTCAAGTTCACAATAGTTGGGTTGTGATAACCCTTTGATTTGTCAATTTGGCTAATTATGATCCCAAATTATTCAATTAGGGACATACACATTCCCTTTTAAATCATTTTATTAGGGGATTGTACAACTCTTATCACAATCCACACATCCATCCACTGTGTCAAGCATATTTGTGCATCATCATTTTCAACACACTATCTTTCTACTTGAGTCTTTGGTATCAGCTTCCATTTGCCCCCTCCCTCCTCCACCTTTCTCCATCATGAAACCCTGATAATTTATAAATTCTTATTATTTTTTCATGTCTAACATTTAATATCCTATAGGTCAACTTTCCCTGAACTTTTTCCTTTAAAATAATATTTATTGCTTATCTTTGTTTTACAACTAAGTTCTATCATAATCATAATAATTTATACATGTAAAAGAAAATCATTACATTTCTTTTTTCTGCTTCAAATTTAAATGCTGATAGTGGTTGTGTGTGGGACTGCAGTCCACTGGGTTGGTAGTTCAAATCCAGCAGCAGCTCTCCAGGAGCAACATTGTGCCTCCTACTCCCACCAGAGGGCAGTAATGCCCCCCAAAAAAATTAAATGCTAATTTGTAAATGACAACGTCTTTAAAATGATTCCCTTTGCCTCATGTAATCTAGTCATTATGTTTTCGTTGCTTTTTTTGTTCTCTTCTACTGTCTTGGTACTTTCCTCTCTCATCCTTTGAGAAGTTCAGATGGAGGTGATAAAGAGAGTAATGAAGTAATCATGTCAAGAGGATGGAATGAAGACAAAGGTGAAGCCGGTCTAAGGCAATGTTAAATTTACCTCCTCCTTTTAAAAGTAAAGAGTAATGTCCTATTTTATGAATTCTATGATTATTTTTATTACCATCTTGTTACTGACATGCAAATTCATAACTTACCTGTTATTCATATGTCTCTTTATATTTGTCTATCTTTAATGTTTAGCAAGGTCATAGTAATCATTCTGAAAATAAACTGTGTCATTTGAACAGAAAGAAAATTTTTTTAGATTGAGAGATCATATTATAGGGGGATATTACAACTCTTATAATAATCTTTAATTCAATTTTATCAATCATATTTATACAGATATTGCCATCAATATTTCCTAAACATTTACTTTCTATTGAGCCTTTGATATCAGCTCCACTGTTTCCCTCCCTGTGTCCCCTTGATAAATTATGAATTATTATTTTGTTAATATCTTACCCTGATGGATGTCTTCTTTCTCCACAGTTTTTGTTGTATGTCCTCGCAGAGGTGGGGGGGGTGATCTTGGTGGTGATTATGTGTGGATTATTTTGAACAGTTTCCCCTTCCTCCCCTCCACTCACCACCTTCCTCCAACCTCCTGGCCTCATTCTTCTCATTCTTATTCCTGGATTCCACGGCTCCTGAGCCCTTGTCTTGATCTGTGCCTGTGCCTGAGTACGTGCTCCAGTCTATTCACACTGTAAGACAAGAGTGGGGTCATGAGAGTTGAGAAAGCCTCAAGGGACCAGAGGAATATTGTGTGTTTCATGGGTACTATACTGCACCCTGGTTGACTTATCCCTTCTTTGTAGTCTATGCTCTTTCCCCTATTGTTCTCAACAATAGGGTATTTAAGTGTTAATATGCAAACAGTCATGGTGACCTAGTTGCCAAGATGTGAAGTGGTGGCATCACAAATTTTGGAAGGCAAAAATAATGAAAGATAGATATCTTTGAGTGATTCATAACTCAAAATGGAGAGTACATGAACAAGAAATATATTTAGAGATGTTTGTGATTAAGATTTGAGCATTCTGGCACTGAAGTATTTGGTAACTCATCTTCACTAATAAACCTCCTTCTCAGAAGTCAGTGAAGTGTATTTCTCCTTTTATCTTACATGTTATTTATTTCATCACTACAGTAGTTAAACCAAGTCAGTGTATGAGCAGAACAGTTCCACGGAGTTTTTGTGCTTTGATCTTTGACAGTTTACAGGCCTTTGTTTTAGGTGCTGCTGAGTAAATGGGAACTATCAACTTGCAAGTTTGTACTGAGTGACCTAAGGGCCTTTAAATAGAGTGGCCACTTATTCCTTTTGATCTTTTGAATATGATTGAGGGTCTACATAAAAGAACAATTCCGTGAATATTGTGCAGTAATCTTTCCACTGAGAGTATATTTTATAAAATAGTCATAAAATGTTGAAGTTGTGCTGTATTCTCTATATTTTTATTTTACCCTAATACTCTGATAAATGTGCACAAAGGTACATTAATTTGTTCTCTTTTTATTTAATCTCTTTTTTATACTTGACAGTTTTTAGCATGTTGACAACTTCCATTATTCTTAATTTCTTTTTATTTTAGCTATTGATCAAGTTTCTGTTTCTATTTTAACCCTTTCCCATTAAACTTGATACTCTAGGAAATACAATTAAATTTTATATTTTAAATATCTATAACTTAGCCCAAATATGCCTGAAATACAGAGAGAAATTTGTCCCTGCACGTGTTCAAGTGCAAACTTAATTCATCACATCTAAATTTTATTTATCTCCTTTTTCCCATATTTGGAAAAACCCAATCATGCATTTTAGTAAATGCTACAGTGTCTATTCTTTTAGCTATTCTGCATTCTGGACCCTCACTTTAAGTTTTGTATGGCTCAATCTTGCTATTTTCAATCACAAGTTCCTAGATAAAAATTTTTAGTTGGATAAGAACATATTTATTCGGTGTCTCCATTCTTACATTTTGCATACCCATTGCCATTTCTTTTCCCAGTCTCCTTTGGTCATATTGTGTGATTATTAATTAAAACTATAAATTTATAAGACAAGTGAAAGTAACACTGTGGAAGACAAGCATGATTCTTAAATGTTTAGTTTCCTTTTAGTGAAATCTATCCAAAGAACCTACTTATTTAAAAAATGAAGATAATACAAAGTAAGACTGATCTGCATCTTTACTAAACTGTTTCTTGTGTAAAGTGAGTATTCCATTTTTACAAGATGCTTTCTATAAAACTGGAATCAGAGTGCTGATTGTATACTTTGCGATGAGACTTCTTCCTGTTGTAAATGGAAACAGATTTTTTTTCTTAGTAAATTGAAAACAGAACTTGATGGCCCATGCTGTTTAAATACAGAAAACCAATGAATAGAAAAATAATAAATAAGCAAACCATGTTAGAATGATGCTTGAACTGAATTAGTTCTTCCAAAAATTTTAAACATAGCTAAGGTAACATGCATATAGTACACTACTGGCAATATAAAGATTCATTATTGTTAAAGAAATGTTCATCATTTCAAACCATATGTGAAAATTATCACTGGCACACAATGCTAAAATTGTCAATGTGTATACAATCACAAGAATTATTACAGTTAATAAGCAAACAACAAGCAAAAGACAAAAAAAATTGTATAAATACTTTCCTAACAAGACTTATACAGCCAATTATCCTGTAGGAAAGGTACTTCTCTTATCCCCACTTTATAGATAAGGAGAGTGAGACTCTGTAATATACCAACGATCATTTCATTTCACCAGCTCTCTCTCCTTTAGCCTAGTCTTCAGTTTCTGAGTCACAATTCTTCCAAATGCTAATGAGACAGTCACATAGCTATTACATTTATGTATGGTAAATGAACAGAGTACATTAATAATGTCGTTAATCATATGAATAAACTAATATGGAGAAAAAGAGAAAGTAGTGAGGTGAGTGACATAATAGGGCCTCTAAATGTTTGTGGGAAAATTGAATCAAAATATAATGAAAATTTCTCACAGAGTCTAAGAATTCCCTTTACAAAATAGGATCTATTGTATGTGGGTAAATCCTATATATACACATGTGTCTGTGTACATACATCCAGAGAGAGAGGAGATCTCATGCTTATTTATGTATATGGTACAATACTAATCAATCTGTCTGTAGTTCTATTTCTCACTCTTATTTTAAAGCAACAATCCACAACCACAGTCTCTCTTTTAAGTTTTATTCCTAATCTGTTCTTTCTTGGTCACTGGGCATCCACCAAAACCATTTTCTCTTATCAAATTAAAATGGTAGATCAATTTTTCCATCCATTAAAGAAGACATAAAGCATATTGCTTTTCTAGTACTTTTAGTGATGTGTCTGTTTCTAGCAGAGCTGATTTCTGATTGACATAAAATATGGTATATAACTAGTACATGTCATAGCTTTGATAATTTGAAGAAGAAAAGATAAACTCTACAGAAGTAGATAAGGTAAGTATCTGAAATATGATTATAAAGAGCATTTTTGTCTGAGGAACTTCTCTTGCTTAGTTGAAAGCATATGTGCTTTGTTGAAAATACTTTCAGCTTTAAAAAAATGGATTACTGCAGAGACAAATCTGATGTGAAAAAGTAGAGACCACACGATGTAGTAGACCTATACCTTAGGTCATGAGAGGGCCTTCAAAGGCTCATGGGAAAAATGCCATTATCATTTAATGCCATGAACTTTTCAAAGTTTCTTTAAATTGGCAATTTGTGCCTTAAGAAAATATATAAAACTTGTAAGGATTAATGGCAAGTCAAGATGAAAATCACATATATCTGAAGAAGAGTTACTTCCATGGGGATCAACTTAGTGACACTTCAACTGTGACTTTTTTAAAAGCTTAGTAACTTAAAGAAAATATAAACTAAAGTAGAATGCACTCACAGGGTTATAGAATATCTGAAAGGAAAGATGATTTTCTACCAAGGAATTGTTGCAAAACTCTTCTTGTTCAGCCTCTCACTTCTCAGGGCAAAGTGTATCGATTCCGTGGTAGCCAGAAGAATGTCTGCTCTAATGATTATGGGAGGTAACCATGAATTCTACGTATCTTTCAGTGATTGGTTGTATCCCTGTTTGGAAAGATACCATTACAAATCTTAGACTAAAATTTGCTAATGTGGAGGGGCCCTAACTTTTATGAGGTTCCTCATCCTCTTAGATTATATGTCAAATTTTGCGATCAAAGTTATTTGCTATATTCTCTTCTCTGGTCTAACTGGAAACATTTTCTAGCACCTTTACACGTTTATGCAGAGAATCAGAGTTAATGAAAACACGACCCAAGACTGTAAAATTGTGTTTTTATTTTTATGCAAGACAAAGTACTTCTTGTGGTCCTTCTTAAGTAGCAAGATGAAATGAACAACTGTCATATGAATAAACTTCAGATAAATTATCACCTCCTTGTTTTTATAAAGATAACACATCTAAAATAACAGTTGCATTTGAGATCAGGACATAAAGAACTTAGCAGAAACTGGAGTTATCTCTGAGATTAACAAATGGTCTGCATAATTTAGTTTATATTTAAGATGAGGATGTGATATGAACCATATCCCTCCTATTAAATGTTATTATTTTCCATGGCATCAATTTGTGAAAGTCATGCTGACATGTGACTGTGTTTTAACTTATTCTCCTGGTAAAAAAGAATATGATCTTGAAATTATCACTTGGCTCTACTTATAATAAAACCTTCAAATCAAGGATTGAAGAGTCAATGTGGGAATCTAACCTGTTTTCAAGTAAGTTATTGCAATCATACATTGAAAGTACTAATCAGTGATTGATTCCATGGACTCAATGACCCCACTTTGTTCCAGACTTATCCCCAAGGTTAATCAATTGTTAATTGTAATTATTATGTACAAGCAATCTAAGTTATAAATAAGATTCCTTCCTTATGTTTAAGAAATTTCTAGGTTAAGTTGGAATGGGTGTATGTAGTTTTTATTTAGCCTTACTTCAGGCTTCAAGACTTTTGATGATTTGAAAGTTCCACATGCAGCAAATGAAGACAATTGTGATAACTTGTTAACAATAGGAGTTGACCCAATCATTTTAAATAAAACATATTTATATATATTAAAGACACATAAGAGTTCTCCATAGGTCAGCTTGTATCCCAAGGACTGCCTGTATGCAACATGAAATTTGCCAATCCGTCATTTGGAGAATAAAAATTGTAATGGCCTTAATTTGTTGATGATATCGTATAATTACCACCATTACAGATGTTCATTTCTTTTCCAGAGATGCAATCAAAGAATTTTACATGAAAACCATTCCTTTACCACCAATGCATTATTCATTACCATAGTAATGGTATTATCTTCTGAATCCTCTGTAAGTATGTACTACTGTATATATGTATGCCTTCTATGAATAATGAGCTCCAATATTTCTATTTAATTTCCTCTTCTGTTATATGACACAATATAGTTTTGATATAATAACTTCATACATGTAAAAACCTTTCTGACCTCAAACTTCCATAGTATCCAAGGCTGAAATATCTAGGAAACAGACTATGACATCAGTCTTTCAGGGACCAGTTGGTGGGCTTGAACTGTCAACCTTTGGGTTAGAATTTGAGTACTAACCAAAATGACTGAAAGTCATTTTTCTGCAGTCTTAGATTTCAACAACGCAAGTCTGAGTTTAAGAGTCTGGATTTAGAAACTGAAAGACAAGCAATTATAGCTAGCAATTTAGTCATCTTGTTAAAGGTGTTTACATTTTTTCTAGCAAGAATACTGAAAGAATATAATGCTTGATTGCCTGGGAATTCCCTAATCAAATCATAGTTTAGAAAAATCCATTGGTATCAATGTAGAGGATGACTATGAAATAAGAGATAGTTGAAAAGGAAACATTACAAAGTTATTGCATAAATTTCAAACTGAAAATTTAAGTTCTAGAAGAACAGAAGTACTTGTAGGCTATTGAGATAGATGGTTTAAATGGCTATTTCTTTGGGAAGTCATGTTCACTTTCTTGTCATCCCATTTCATTAACACCTCCTGGAAATGCCAACTATGACTTTGAACCATAGTTTGCCTACTGAAAAATTGAAAAATGTTTAACATTCTAAAATAGATTTGAGTATTTCATTCATTTTGTTGTTTCTAAATTTCTTTTAAAGCCAAAGAAATGATCTGCAATAGCTATTCTATTACAGAGGGATTTATCAAATGGATTTGAGGACAGAACTCATAAAATGCCAAGCTGGAAGCACCATGACTTTACTTCTATGTTGTTACCATGTGGGATATTATAATGTAGTTAAATTAAGTATACAGGGATAACACCAAGGTTAAAAAAAAGAGAGAGAGTGGCTTCTTAGCAAAGTTTCTTAATAACGTGTGACATCATGGAAATATGGAATTCAAAATAATTTTTCTTATTTTAATTTCAATTTTAATTGTAAACATGACAGTATATAAAGTACAAATTATTCAGAGATGAAAATCCTAATCATCACCACACACACACACACACACAAAGTATATAATTTAGCAATGAAGATAATTACAAAGTAAATACAACAGTATAGATACAAACCATAGAATGGGGGAATATCAATTTAACCAGACCAGGCAGAATTCATTGTGGGAGACAAAGAAAGGAATTAAATAATGATTAAAGGGATAACTGAATAAGAAAGAATAATTAAAATAAATATCTAGTTACCTAATGAAAACTCATACCTTTAAAGAGTTGAAAAAATAAACAATACAATAATAATGAGATTTCAGTGAACTACTCTCACAGAATGACAAAACAACTAAAAAAACTCAATAAATATAGAAAAGAAGAATTCATAGTAGAAATATTCAGATGATACATATATATTTTTAGGGAGTGTTTATGGATGAAGTTATTTTGGGGTCTGTGAATCATTAGACATGTAGAAACCAAGACTAGGTAGAGATCTAACAGGAATATGCCAATTACTATATTTGTGAGGGTGGATTTTATTGGAAATGGACAAGGGGTTAAATGAATATTTGTAAAATTAAAGTAAAAATATTTGTGGAATATTTTTAAAATATTTGTAAAAATATTTGTAAAAATAAAAGTAATAGCCTTGGGTACCATTGAGGTAATTGCTGGACCCTAGTGTTCTAAACCTGATACAAGAAGACAAAAGTAAGGCATGCTAAACCACAGTTTGATTTTGAAAATTAAGAGTCCAAACAAAGCTAGTGTTATAAATGAATTCAACTTTGTAAAGGGCAGATTTTACAGTCCTACAACTTAGTATGAATGAGCTTTCATTTATCTATCTGGTTACTCAAAGCATTGTTCTCTTTAAGAGTAAACACACAAACATACACATATTATACACATGCACACACACACACACACACATAGTGAGTTGCTCCTGCTTTCCTAATTTGATTTGTGATACTTTATTCCTTTTACACTTTTTACATAGTAGGATAAGAGAGAGATTAGTGTATTATTTTATACCTTAGAAACAGTCCCAGAAATAGATAGACAACTACCTTAACTTTGTGAATGTGAAGTAAGTAGAGTGTGTGTTCTTTTAAATATATAAATTTCAAATATATTAATAATCTGAATGAAAGATGATTATATTTTGACTATTTCTGTATAATTCATATAAATATTTGAAAGAAATTTAATTATTTAGAATGGTGGTTTGAAAAATGTCACAAATGCTTATGGAGATGCCTACAGGAAAAAAAATCTTAAAATACTTGTTACACAATTATATTTACAAAGCTTCAGCCATGGGTACCACAAGTATGTCAAAATCATCCCAGCTAAACATGGTGCAAACTCATCCTCCAATTGAAGTGAATTCTCTGCTTTTTATGAAGAACCTGCATTACAGTTTACAACCTTAGTTGTTTCTCTTTTATGTGTCTTCTTTCTTAACTGAAATAATCCAAAATTTCCAAAGATAAAGGAGTGGAAGCTTTTTCAGTTCTCCCCTCACACTCTGACTCTTTTTCAACAAAAGCTGATGTGGACACAGGATCAGATACATGCATCTAAATTTCTAATTAAAGTACTTGCACCTTACACTTTATACACACAGTGAGTCTCCTGTTCATAATAATATATAAAGGTACATAATAAAAACTACTACTGCCAGGGCTCCAGCTCATAGATAAATAGATTTATCACAAGCAAAATATGTCTAATGATATCTCTTTGACCAGTGAGTGACTGCACACAAGTTCTCTCAGTAATGCACTTGACCATTTAGTGCAGCTTCAAACAAAATGAAAAAAAAAAGGGGGGGGGATATTCCAATGAAAACCTTTGCCTCTCAGAGGATATGCTGGACCAGTTACATTGAAGATGGAGAGTTTAGCTCCAAAGTTTATGGCAGCAGTTTTTGCTTTTGTGTGTGTGTGTGTGTGTGTGTGTGTGTGTAGGTTCTAAGTGGGGTAAACAATACTTTTTCTGAGGAAATAGATCATTAGTGCTTATTAGAAATACTTTTTAAAAATAGAAAACTGTATTGATGAGGAAAATTCTGGGAAGTTAGTTATTGTTTGCTGTTTTCTGTTTAAGTATTTTTATCCTTATGGACAATGCACCTCTTCATTTTTTGGAGAGCAGCAAATGCTGTCCTACAATAATGTTCTTGGAAACCTTAGCTCATTCACCCGACAGCAATGATCCCGCCCTTTTCAGACTTATTTTTATTCCTTAGTTTCAAAAGCCTTTTAAAAGTACAAATATGAGTCCATGAAGAGATCAAAAGTGCTGTTTTGTCACAATACAAATCAAAGATCAGAAAATGCTTCAAGGAAGGGTTTAAGTGATGGAAACCTTGTTAGTAGTATGTAGATCTAGATGGAAGATATGTCTCATGTTTAATTTTTTGTTTAATAAAATAAATAAATAAAAATTTATTTTAAAAGGTTTCTAGGATTTTGTAGGCTTCCCTTTATTTTTCCCTCCCATAGGGGCACATTAAAACTACCTACTCCCTTAAAGGGCTACAGCTTCAGAAAACCCATATAGGGTCTCTATGATTAGATAGAGTTGCATTTGTTTATTTTATTTTTGGACATTGGGGTAGCATATTTGAACAAGTAAGTAGTGATCTCTGGTGACATTGTAATGATTTCTTTTAGAAGAATTAATATCAAATAAGACTCAGGGAGTTGGAGATTAAAGAAACCTTAAATGCCCACCCTTTCCAAGATGTCTTTATGCTTCATTTCCTCATGACTCTGTGACTCTTCACTTGAGTATATTCCCTCCCATTCATGGTTTCTGTGATGCACTGCAAAACTCCACAGAGAGTGACAAAGCCTTAAGAAAATGTCTCACTTTGTGTGGGTGCTGTTCAATCCAAATGCACAGACTGGGCAGAGACCAGAAAATGTCCAGAGTTAGTAGCCCCAAATTTCTAAAACTCAGAGCACCTCTGGCTTGCTTCTATCCAAGCTAAGTGTGGAAATGGACATATGGATTTTCAGATGATATGTGTTAGGACTGCAAAGTAGGAACAGAATTTGTACCCCACCTCCCTAAAAACAAAGGCTGGTGCCTCAAGTCACACCTTTTATTGAGTGAGGATATAACGATGTCCCAAAGGAAACAAAGATACTGTGTAAAATCACACCACCAGTAAAGTAGTCCTAAAGATTCCTCCATAAAACAAAGGGTGCAGCTTGACTTATACCATCTTTCAAAGTTGGCTCTGAATGTCAACCTCCTCCTGCCAACCAGGATAGGGATTGGACACTCTAAAATGAGATGCTAGCCACAGATATAGTGTCCAGAATTCAAAGACATTACATAAATAATAATGACTAGAAGGGTCATATCAATTCCCTACAACTCACAAATTAAAAGTTATTTGTGATCATTTGGACTAAGTACAAAACTATAGGCATTATAAATTTATTAGTGTGTATTCCAAGTGATAAGGTTATGGTTCCAGAAATTTTACCTTTTACATATTGTTTAACAATTGCCCATATTGTTTCATTTTATTGTTTCATTGTTGAGTGCTTTCTAATTTACACATATCTTAAATGGATGATTCATTGAGCTTTGAACAAGCTGTAAATTTATGTAATGAACACTTGAATCAAACTATAGACCAATGTTATCACCTAGAATCCACTCTACCTATCAAATCCACATACTTCTGAATTCCATAAAGGCAACCACTATTTTGATTTCTGTATTTATAGATTCCACCAGTGTGGCAGTCACTGATGTGTGTCAATTTTAGCATTGGAAGTGTAGGGGTGGAGTCTAGCCTGTCAATCTGGAGATAGTCAGTGAGGCTTCTGTATGGGCATGACTTTCTGTGAAAAATCTGGGAAGGCTTGCATTATTTCCCAATTAGAAGAGAGACGACACAGTCCCTGGTAGACAATCAACTGACAAGACAAGATGGCAGCATAGACTCTGAGGTCCTAAGAACTGGAGTAGTCTGAGGAGAAGCCCCATGGGCTTATCTTGACAAAAACCAGAGCTCTGAAGCCAAAAATGCCTGAGAGATCTCTGCCAGTACTGAGATGTTTCTACTGCTACTGGATACTGCTGATGGACCCTGAGCCCTGGAAATGTGAAGTCATGGGGAGACCACTGCCAGTGCTGGGATGTTTCTACTGCGGCTGGATACACAAGACTCTGCACCCACTGGCCTGTGTTTGTCCTGGTGCCATTGTATGTCTTTGCTAGTGAGAAGGAGACTTTATACACTAGTATCGGACACATGGCCTAATATTGGACTTATGACTTTAGAATGGACTGGGCTGGGATGCTTTCTCAATGTTCTATTCCTTTTGTGTATAAATATTTCCCTTATATCCATATGCATTGTGGCAGTCATGTGCTTATGTTAATTTCATGATTGAGATGTAGGGGTGGAGTCTAGTCTATTAATCTGGAGATAGCCATTGATGAGCCAATGAGGTCTCCCTGTGGGCATGGCTTTCTCCTGAGACTTCTGGGAAATCTCATGATATTTCCCTCATGGAGATAAGAAGCTATCTCCCCAGTTGTTGGGAGTTAGTCTCAGAGACAACAAACTACGGATAAGACAAGATGGCAGCATTGGAGGAGAAGCCACACAGCCTTGCCCTGATGGAACCAGACCTCTGCAGTTGGAGAGGCCACCTGGAGACCCCTGCCAGTGCTGAGTTGCTTCTACCACCACTGGATGCTGTTGATGGACCCTGAGCCCTGGAAACGAGGATCCATGGGGGGACCCCTGCCAGTGCCGGGATTCTGCACCCACTGACCTGTGAATTCATGAGTTGGAAGAAGACAAGAAGACATAGACTGGTATCGGACATATAAACCTTTTCCTTATATCTATATGCGTGCCTATGGATTTGTTTCTCTAGTCTCCCTGGATTTACACAGCCAGGTAGTGTTTCATTCTTTACATACACAAGGTCTCTATGAGTTGGAACCAGCTGAAAGACCCTGCAGTAGGTAGATTTAGTATGCCAACCTGGCCAATTGGAACATGTGGGATTAATAAGGTCCCCATTTGATTGGAGGGCAAAAAGATGAATGGCACGGCATTTCCTCTTCCTCTCTGCTGATAGGATCAGGATGTGGCTGCTTTAACAAGTCCTTTGCCTCAACTTGTGAGCTACACTACCTGTGAGACCATCAACCAGAGGATCATGCCATTAGAGCTTGAGGTTTCTTCAAGACCTGCTTCACCACACTGCTGGAGTGTATATCACTTGTGCTTGGGGCTGTCAGATCCTGTTTTCTTGGATTGCTTGAGTTCGATATTTCATGCTTGTCCTTTGCTAAGCTCCTGGACGGCTGACGGTTGGTGATGCCCTGCTGAATGCTAGCTGTGGTCACACTGCCTGCATTACACTAAGGAAATCTCAGCTGTCTGCTTCCTTGACTTGGGACCCAGTAGCGCTCCTGTGTTGAAGGGCTTCCAATATAATAATTGTTCCATGGAAGTGATATGAACCGAGCACTCTGTACTGCTGTGTAATAATTAGCTGTTGTATTCTTTGTCATATATATACACACATGTATTCATATTCATAAGTGTCCTGGTTTTGTTTCTCTACAGAACCCTAAGACAGTCAGCTAAAAACAACATCTCCAAAGATTGCTTCTTCCAGTCCTAAAGTTTCCTAAAAGGTAATGACATGATATATGCTACTTTATCCATGCGAAGTTACTTTGTATATACATATATCTTCATATCCCTTTTTCCTAGATTCTAAAAATTAGAGCACAGAACATGTGAAACTATATTTAGAATTCAATTTTTTAAAATACATGCATTTAGAGTTGCATATTTTCTTTTAGAACAACCCAGAAAGTGAGGTATATGGTGTTTTCATTAATCTGAAGTACAAATATTTTGTATACCTTTGGAATTTCTCATTGACCTTTGAGCTATTTGGAAGAATGTTAATTAGTTTTGAGATAACAAGATATTTTATTTTTTCAATTAATTATATATAATCATATAATTAATGCAATGTCTGCACTTTGTTTCAACTTCTAAAATCTAGTGGTTTTTAGTGTGTTCTATCATTTAGTCCATAACAGGGAAACTTCATTGGCTTTGAAATACTATGCATGTACCATTTATTGGTTGCCATGCATTGTATACTTGTTAGTCAACTTGGTTCTTAATGTAGCTACAAAATTAAATATTTGTTCACTCCTGTTTTTCTGTTTACATATTCTTGAACTGTTGAAATAGTAATATTAAGCTTCAAACTGAATGTGGATTTGACTTTTTTCACCTCTTTAATCTAGAGGTTATGTTTCTATTTTTATTTAGGTGTATATTTAGAATTATTGCATTGTGATGCATATGCAAAGTTCTATGTTTAAGTGTCTACATTGGCATGCATATTCATCTGAAATGAGAAAGAGTAAGGGAACAATCTTTCAAGTTTGGATAGGTTAATGGTTAGAAAAATCATTGTAGTCAATCATGTTTCTTATAATCATAATTTCTTATGTGATATAATTCTGGGGTCTAAATCTATAGCTTTTCTTCCATTTTTGGAAGGCATTCTCTGCTATACTAATGCACATGATAGGGGTAGAATTATGACATGACTCCAGTCAAGGATGTGAACCAAGTCACCCTTTGTTCCGTAACATCACATTTAAGACTCCACCATAGTAGAGGATATGAATTCAATAAAACCCTTTGTTATTTTGGACGCCTCTTTAACTCTACCTTAGTAGAGGCTATGACTTAAAACATCAACTTGTGTCTGTATATGTGTGTGTATCATCTTTTAGTTTGAGCATATACAACCACACTTGGAAAGTTATAGTTGTGTTTTATTACTGGGCTTGATAAATGCAAGAAGAATTGCTGTGATTTGGGGATATTTCTTTTCTTACTCTGAACCCTGTATGTGGCTCACTTCTGCCTGACCAATGAGTGGCCAAATATGCCTGACTGTTTTTAGTACGTGTTGACTTGTGTGTGGTGCTGATGCTAGAATCTAGGTCACTTTTATTTCAAATACCAGCAGGGTCAAAGTGAACAGGTTTCAGCAAAGCTTGAAAACTAAAAATAGACTAGGAAGAGGGATTAGGCTATCAATTTAAACTGAATTAGCACTAAAAATCTTATACAATGCAGAAGATTGTCAGATACTGAAATTTCCATGAATAGCAACAGAACCCTGTCAAGATAGTGCTGGAAGATGAGCCCCTCATGTCAGACGGTACTCAAAATAAGACTGAGGAAGAGTTTTACCTTCTGAAATAGAGTTCACCATAATGACATGGAAGAAGTAAAGACTCAGAATAAAGCTTTTTAGACAATCATCTGCTGATGTGCACAACTCAGAATGAGAAGAAACAGTTGCAAGCATCTATTAATAAGCATAACTTAGAATGAACAAAGAATGAATATCGGAAAGATGCTGTCATTGATAGATGCTGTTCAGTTGGTTCCAACATATCTCGTGACAATAAAACAAACCACTACCTAGTCCTGCACTGTGCTCATTGCTGCATTCATTTTTGAGCCAATTGTTGCAGCCACTCTGTGAATCTATCTCAAGGCCTTCCTCTTTTCCCCTGCTCTTCCACTTTACCAACCATGATACTCTTACTCATGTAGTCTTCTCTCCTTTTGGTATGGGCAAAGTATATGAGGCTAAGTCTCACCATATTGGGTTAAAAGGAGCAGTCTGGCTATACTTCTCAAACAACTATGTTTGTTCTTTTGGCACTTCGTGGGACTTCAATATTCTTCAACATTATTGACTTCAAATGCATTGATGCTTCTTCGGACTCCTTACTCGGTATTCAAATTTCACATGCATATAAAGTGATTGAAAACTCCAGGGCTTGGACCAGGTACATAACCATCCTCAAAGTAATATCCTCTCCCCAAAAAAAACTTTTTAAAATGGATCTTCTTCAAAAGAAGATACCTACTGCAACACTTCAATTGATTTTCTAAATGCGACTTCCAATAGGATTGGTGGTAGAACCAAGCAACGTGAATCATTAACTGGTTCAATTTTTTCATGGTTTATCATTATTGATTGTAAAGAAAACCCTAATTTTCACATTCAACCAATATCATCATGATTATAGAGAAAAGACAAGCTGTCAACGATTTTGTTTTACTTGCATACAAGTTAAATCATGGAAGAAATGATCAAGAGGTCAAACCAAGTATTGGTGCAGATAAATCTGCTGAGAAAGACCTCTTTAAAATGTTGAAAAACGAAAAAGTGACGTTTGGAGTGAACTCCGCTGATTCTTGTCCAGTAGAAGGACGCCGGGCTGTCTGCTGAGATCGAAGATGATAAAACAAAAGAGCGCTGTGACACCAGAACGCTGCGTCAGCACACACTTCATTTTCAACCCCAAGGTCTGAGCTGGCCCCGAGGAGCGGATGGGCCCACCACCACGTCAGGAGAGACTGGGTCTCCTCACGGTGCATTTCCAAGACACATTTCATCTGCGACTGAAAACGGCTTCAGGCAGTGCGCCGTTGCAAATTATTTCAGACAAAACTGTTCACGTTGGGCGGAAAGAGTATTAAATATTTAACATAGGTTTTGGAAAAAAAAAACAGGGGGAAGGTGGTCCTTTGGGGGCAAAAGTCACCAGAACTCAACAGAGCGGTGGACCTGGTGGGCAAGGGACACAGTGTAGCAAGGGGAGAGGTGCAGCAGTCAGGTGAGGATTATGGGATCGAGGTAGGGAAGTGGACCTGACCGGTGAAGAGACAGAAGGGATGGGGGTCCTTGCGGGGCGGGGTCATTGTTGGGTTTGCTGAAGAGAGGTAGACCTGCAGGATGAGGTCAGAAGCAATTGTGAGGGAGGTGGGTGTGTGAGTCCGGGTAGACTAGAGAAACAAATCCATAGGCACGCATATGGATTTAAGGGAAAGGTTTATAGACAAGAGGAATGGAACATTGAGAAAGCTTCCCAACCCAGTCGAGTCCAAAGTTATAAGTCTGATATTAGCCCATATGCCGATACCAATCCATAAAGTCTCCTTCTGACTCACAAAGCGCGTGCAATGCCACCGGGACAATCCAGAAGCATCTCGGCGCTGGCAGGGGTCTCTCTGTGGCTTCCCATTTCCAGGGCTCAGGGTCCATCAGCAGGCCACCATCTTGACTTGCTGGGAGACCGACTCCCAGAAAGGGAGACAGGTCTCTCTCTTCCCATTGGGAAATACCGCCAGACTTGCCAGAATTCTCAGGAGAAAGCCACGCCCACCCGACGCCATGACCGGCTTCACAAAAACATTATCTAGTGGAGGCTTGAGTTTCGGGTTCCGGTTCCTGACGACTGACTGATGCCACCCCGGCTGTCCCCACATCGCCCAATCCCGAGCCGTCCAATGGAGGCCACAGAGAGGCCTCTTTAGCCGTCTCCGGATTGACAGGCTAGACTCCACCCCTGCACTCCCAATCATGACATTGACACACGAGTCCGTGACTGCCACAGGGGGCATGAGGGAGAGGGGCCAGTGGGGAACTGCGGGGAGGTGGACACAGGAGAAGTAGAAAGGACTAGGGAGCGGGCTCGCCAGAGAATGGGAATCACAGACCACCAGGTCCATTGTGGGTCCAGGGAAGAAAGTGGATGGCAGGTTCTCGGGACAGTCGCCCCAAATAGGGAACATGGATACCATCTCTTCTGGGTATCGGGAAATGAAAGCGAGTCACAGTCCTCTCTAGGTCCAGTAAAGCATGCGTTTTCTTAATAAAGAGGCAGCGTTAGCCCAGATAATAAGCTCAGGAGACTGGAAGGGCTAATGGAGCCCGGAAACCCCGGGAGCACTAGGAGCATGGCTGGGACACGGCGGGAACGGCGATACATGTGGATGCGTGAGAGGCCCATTGGCTTTGTAAACTTTAATTCACAATTTAAAAAGCCTCAGATAGAAAAAGAATTGTTCCTGCGCAGACGAAGAAAGAGGGGGCATTTTCTACCCCTAGAAAGAGGGCACGGTGTCGGAAACCCATGGGGGTTTCTGTAGGGTCACTCGACTGGATTGCGTTCTTTGTTCTCGAGATTCCAGAAACTCCCAAGGGCAGCTAGAAGCTGTCGTCTTCGGTTACTTTCCTATTCTGGAATCACAGTGGCTCACACGGGGCTGCTAACAGAAAGTGAATCTCTAAGATCCCACAACGAACTGCCAGGGATTCCTTGCTTTCCTACAGCTGGAAGGATGGGAAAAAAATTGGCACTACCCGACGCCATGACCGGCTTCACAAAAACATTATCTAGTGGAGGCTTGAGTTTCGGGTTCCGGTTCCTGACGACTGACTGATGCCACCCCGGCTGTCCCCACATCGCCCAATCCCGAGCCGTCCAATGGAGGGCCGTCGCTTGATGTAAACTGACCAGTGCCATCCGAACTACAGCCCGCCCTCAGCTAGCCAATCCAGAGAAAGACACGGAGGACTGTCCACCCACTACCACTGGACACCGCTGGCGCCAGAGACCCTACCAAGCCCTTCAAAGAACTACAGAAACTCCTCCAATCTGAGGAGGACAATCCTGGGACTGTTCCCCAACTCCCTTCCCCCCTATAAAAACCAAGTGAACAAAGAGCTAGGCGTGTTCCTCTGGGACACTGGGTGGCTGAGAGGACGAGCCCAAGCTCAAGCTAGAAAATAATAAACTCCTTTTGCTAATAAAAAAGAATGTTGAAAAACATGGATATCACTTTTAGGATTAATATGCACCTAACCTAAGTCATGATATTTTTGTTTACTCACAGGGTTGTAGAACTTGGACATTGAATAAGGAAGAAAAAACTGATATGTTTCTATTATAGTTGTGGCAAAGAATACCATAAATTTCCAAAAGAACAGAAAAATCTAAGAAGACAAAACTCCCAAATCAAACTCACTGCCATCAAGTCTACACTGACTCATAGACATCCTAAGTGAGGTGGTAGAATTATCTCAATAAATTTCTGGGTATTTAACTCTTTATGGGCATTAAAACCTCAGCTTTCTAGTTTTCTCACACAATTTAATGGTGGTTTAGAACTGCTGACCTTGTGCTTAGACAGTCAATTCATTCCCACCATGCCACCAGCCAAAAATGTTCCTTTGAAGCAAAGAAGAGAAGGCTTCTCAAGTGCACTTGACATGTTGTTAGGAGGGCTAGCCCTCAGAAAAGAGTATCGTGCTTGGTAGAGAGACAACAAAAAAGAGGAAGACTTTCAACAAGATGACTTGACACAGGGACTGCCACAAGGTACCAAACATAGCAAATTTGAGGTGGTAACTCTTGTTTATAGTCGCACTGAGTTGAAACAGACTTCAATAATCTAACAAGAATAACATATCCTATTATTGCTATGCTTTTCTTTGTATTTATTTTTTATTTGTACATGATTTTTTTTGAAGTTATATATGTCTGAGACTGACAACATATCAGCTTTTTATGATTAGTGATTTATAGCATATCTCATTAAAAGCATTTTGACTATTTATCATATGTATACTTAGAACTCATTTCTCACAAACATCATACATCTTTCTCCTTATTTATTTATAGAATCATATCTCTAACTTTACATATTGGTCTTCCTGTTAATATAGACTAAGAACAGATAATGAAGGACTTGACGGCCTACTCTGGAGTAAGAAACTGCTGACAAACTTAAGCATAACTTCATAACATTGTCAAATACACAAAGCCTAATAAATGGAAATAGATCGGTGATGGAGACAATGCCATTGATTGTCTCCCCTTCAGGGAGGGGGCCCTCTTAATGCAATGGAGGAGGAGGAGTTTTCCCTGAGTTTGGTTGACCAGGGCGATCTGAGTCTGGTAAAGATTGTGATAACGGACCCTTCAGGATCTATATTTACTGATAGAACACAACACCCGGCAAGTAGAAAGAGCTAGAAAAATCTTTAAGGATCAGAACTTGGGATATGCAATGTATGAGTCTTGAAAAATAAGAAATAATCAAAAATGGAATGCTATACAAAAATATTGATCTTAGACATTAGTGAACTGAAGTATACTGGCATGGTCATTTAAAATCACAAAATCATATGATTTATTGATCCAGGAAAGACATAATCAAGAAGAAAGACTTTGTGTAAAAGGAAATTGCAAAATCAATCACCAAGTACAATACTATGATAGGATTATGTCTGTCTGCCTCCGAGGAAATTCAATGAGCAGAACTATCATTCAAATGTATGTATGCTCCCAAGAAAAAACTAGTGATTAAGCAATTAAAGAATTCTATCAAATGTTTCTGTCTGAAATTGATCAAATACATAATAAAACTTCAATGATGATGACTGGCAACTGAAATGCAAAAGTTTGAAAAAAGGAAAGAACAGTAATTTGGAAAATGTGCAGTCAATGATGGAAATAAAGCTGGAGATTGCATGACAGAATTTTTCAAAACCAAAGATTTGCTCATAGCACACACCATTTCAGCAACAGAAAAATAACAACAATGCACATGGATGTCTTCCAATGAAATAATCAGAAATCAAATTGATAAAATCTGTGGAAAGAGACGATAGAGTAGATGGGAGGAGCAGACAATAAATTGCTCATAAGTAAGTTCAGAAAGAGCTGAATAAAATTAAAATATTCCCTGAAAGATAGAATACAACCTCAGGTCTATCCCACCTAAATTTCAAGACTATCCCAAGAATATATTTGATGCATTGAGCATTAGTGACCAAAGACCCAATGAGCTGTAGATAGGCTATCAGCACCATCATTAATGAAGAAAACAAGAAGTAATTAAAAAGACAAAGATGAAGAAGTGATCAAAATGGATGTCAGAAGACTCTGATAAGTTCTTAATCATTTAAGTAAAACAATTGAAAAAATGAAGTAAAAAAATGAATTGAAAAATTCAAAGGGAAACTCCAGAAGACAAAGCTAAATATATTTTTTTGTTTTTGCTTTTTTGGGGGGGCATCACTGCCCTCTGGTGGTCGTGGGAACCACCCAATGCTGCCCCTGAGAGCCACCACTGGATTTGAACTGCCAAGCCCGCGGGCCACAGTCCTGCACTCAACCATCTATGCCACCATTGTTCAGCCACAAAGCTGAATATATTTTAACCAAATGTGCAAAGTCCTAGAATTGGAAATTCAGAATATCTTACACTGAAAGACACAATAAAAAAATGCAAGCCTTGAGTTGCAATCTTGAATAATTCTGTGAACAAAATATCGAATACTGCAGGAAGCAACCAGAGAAGATGGGATGAATATAGATTACCTGTACCAACATGGACTCGTCAAAAATTCTGCTATTTCAGCTAGGAGCCCATGAGTAAGAACCAATGGTGTGGAAGGGAGATGTTCAAGCTGTCAAGAAATCATTAGCCAAAATCAAAGCTCTAGGGATTGATGGGATACCAATCAAAATGTTTCACCAAGCTGAAGAAGTACTGGAAGCACTCACTCCTATATACTAGTGACTTTGGAAGACAGTTTTGTGGTCAGTGGACTGGAAGAGTTACATATTTGTATCCATTCCACAGAAATGTCACCAAACAAAATACTCATGCTCTAAAAATCCATTATTGATATTACATGAAAGTAAAATTTTGCTGAAAATAACCCCAAAATGGTTGCAGAAGTACACAGGAAGGGAGCTACAAAAAGTTCAGGCTGAGTTCAGAAAAGGATGTGAAACAAAGGAAATCATTGTTAATGCATATGCATCTTGACTGAAAACAGATAATACCAGAAAGATATTTACTTGAATTTTATTAACTATATCATGGCATTTGATTCTGTGGAACATAACATAATCTTGTGAAGAATGAGAATTCCAGGACTCCAGAATTCCACATCATTGCGCTTATTCCAAACTTAGACATGGATCCAGAGTCAGTTGTGCAAATAAGTAGCATACGTTTAAAAATCTGGAAAGGTGTGCAGCATGGCTGTTTCCTCTCACCACACTAACTCAATACATATTCTGGACAAATCAGAAAAACTGACTTATATGAAGAAGAATGTGGCATAAACATTGGAGGAAGGCTTGTTACCAATCTAAGATTTGCAAATGCACAACCTTGCCTGCTGAAAATTAAAAGGACTTAAAGAACTTTCTGATGAAGATCAAGGATTACAGCCTTCAGAATAGATTACAACTCAATGTAAAATGACCCAAATCCTCACAATTGGATCAATAAGCAACATCATGATAAATAAAGAAAAGATTGAGGTCATGAAGGATTGTGTCTTGTTTAGATTCACATTCTTTGCCCATGGAAATTGTAGTCAAGAGATTAAAATGTGTGTTACATTAGGTAAATCTACTGATTTATTTTGAGTATGGAAGAGCAAGATATTACTTTGAGGACTAAAGTATACCTGACCCAAGTTACAATGTTTTCAATTGCCTCACATGCATGTGAAAGTTGGACCATGAATAAAGGCCCAACAGGAACCAATGCATTTGCATTCGGTGCTGGAATAGGATATTAAAAATACCACAGACTGCTAAAAGGACAAACATATCTATCTGTCTTGAAATTAGTGCAGCCAGAGTGCTTATTGGAGTCAAGGATAGCTAGATTTTGTCTTACATACTTTTGATTTGCTTTTGGAAGAGATTAGTCCATGAATAGTGACATCACATATGATAAAGGGGCAGCAAAACAGAGGAAAATCTTCAAGGAGATGGACTGATACAGTGGCTGCAACAATGGGCTTAAGCAGGAGAAGGATTTTTGGAATAGTGCAGGACTGGACAACGTTTGGTTCTGTTGTGCATAAGGTGACTGTGGGTTGGAACAAACTCATGGGCACCTAAAAACAACATTGATATAGGTAGGTTCTGCTGTACTATTTGTTTTCAATTCATTTCCTCTTTAATTGTATCTCTCAAAGACATTCTTGCTTTATTTTTAATTGGGTAATTTTTAATTTTGTTTACTTTCATCTGAATTTTTAAAAGAATTATGTATTCTTTAAAGAGTATTCTATGTTGCAGTGTTCATTTTTCATTCATTAAAACTTAAAATTAACTTTAATCTACTTTTAATATAAAGGCATCACAATATCGAGGTATCATTTATTTCTCCCATTACTTTAAACAATGAAATATATATTTTTGCTGAAACATGTTTTACTAATTGTATGAAATTGGTACTGTTTTCATTTAATAGAAAAGATTTTTCAAGAAGTAAAGAAAACAAATAATGTGCTTTATCTCTAGCAAAAAGATTTCTTTTGCCATTCTCAAATATATCATTTTCTAATGCAGTTTCAAATATATCCTTGAAATGTATGTCTTTCCATACCCTATCTCCCTATGTAGAGATATAGTTTCAACATTATTTAGAGATGTTTCTATACCATCAGCTTTTTAGAATGAATACACTATGATTCATCCTTAAGTTTGCTGTACTCTGAGGGTTTGCATGTTACTATGATATTGGAAGCAGTACACAGAACAAATGATCTGAGAAGCTGGATTCTGAAGAGAAATATTTTTCTTGATTAGAGGAAAACTTTTTTAATAATCTATGATATCCACAGGAGATAATCTTGTATGTTGAAAGGGAAGAAGATTTGAAATGCACATTGATAGATATAAAACTATAGTCTGAATTCATTATGAGTTACACTTCAATGTAAAAATGCACCTCACAAGTCCATCAAAAATTAACATACTGATAGCAGAAAATATTTAAGTTGTGGATGACTTTACCCAATAATCACAGAAGCAACAATTGAGAAATCAAGCCATTTATACTCTGCTGCAAAATAATTTTCTAAAGTGTAAAAGAGTAGCATTTTCACTGACAGCGTATGCATTCGGAATAAGGAGAATCAACAGAGAAAAGCTGTATGAGAATAGAAGTTCTTGGGTTATAATATTGATTTTAAAAATTTGTAGAGTCCCCATAATTTATAATGATATAATTTTTAGTTCTTTGATGCCTTTCCGTAGATCCTTTTGACACCTTGTGATCACACAGGCTGGTGTGCTTCTTCCATGTGGGCTTTGTTGCTTCTGAGCTCTATGGCTTCTTGTTTATGTTCAAGCCTTTAAGACCCCAGATGCTATAACTTTTGATAGCCGGGCACCATCAGCTTTGTTTACCACATTTGCTTATGCACACATTTGTCTTCAGTGACCGTGTTGGCAAGATGAGCATCATGGAACTCCAATTTAATAGAACAAAATGTTCTTGCACTGAGGAAGTGTATCATTATAAATGAAGGGGAGTATAGATTGGGGACCCAAAGCCTGTCAATAGGCAAAGTGACATCCCCTTACAGAGGGGTTGGAGGGAAGAGCTGAGCAAGTCAAGATACAGTGTAGCAACAATGAAATATGCAACTTTTCTCTGGTTCTCAAATGCTTCCTCCTACCCACTATCATGATTTTAATTCTACCTGACAAATTCAGCTAGACAAGGGGATATACACTGGAGCTGGAAACATGGGGAATTCAGGATAGATGAAAGTGGTGATACTGGGAGGATGGAGGGTGGGGGGAGTAGAAAGGGGAAATCAATTTCAGGGATCTATGTATAATCTCTTCTCTGGGATACAGACAACAGGAAAGTGAGTGGAGGGACACATTGGACAGTGTACCATATGAAAAAGTAATAACAATTTGTAAATTACTAAGGGTTCGGGGGAGGGCAATGGAGAAGGAAGGGGAATATGGGGAGCTAGGACTGGGGGCCTAAGTGGAAGGAGGATGTTTCAAAAATAAGGATGGCAACAGTCGCGCAAATATGGTCTGCATACAATTGACATGTATTGATCATGATGGAAGTTGTATGAGCCCTCAATAATATGATTATTTTTTTAAAAAAGGAAGGGGAAAGAGAAACTTATACCAAGGGATCAAGTAGAAAATATTTGGAAATGAAGATGGCAACATGTTTACAAATATACTTGATACAAATGATGTATGGAATGTTATAATAGCTGGAAGAACCCCAATAAAATCACTGAAAAAAAATTAAATAGTCCCTGAGCTGCCAGAGAATGATAAATCTTCTCATAGATGAGGTATAGCCATAAGGCTCTTTAGAAGTGTTTATAGTAACTCACATACTTGTGACATGTTAATAGGAAAGAATGGACCCTGCTTAAGACATGATGCTTGGTAAAGAATGAATGAAAATTAGAAACACCACCCAAAAGGTGAATTGACACAATGGCTGAAACAATGGACTCAAACAAAATGGACATGGTTTGGATAGCACAGGATTTAGCATAGTTTTATTCTGCTTTATATAGGGTTGCTATGATTAAAATGAATTGTCAATCAGGATCTAGCAATGAGTGGATACAAGTTAATATAAAATCCTGAAATTTACATATTCCTGAACCAAATATTAATATACACTGATTCTTTAGATCTTAAGATGGAATTCAAGTTATTACAGTCAGTATACCCATTTCTCACATTAATGCATATGAGGGGGTACCCCCGGGTACAGAAGGGTGGAGCAGAACTTTCATAATACACTTTTTTCATCCTAGGTGAGCATTTAACAGCTTGCTCTGAGTTAGGGCACCCAGTGATGTCACCTGGGAAGGTTCGCTTTCTGTTGTAAAAACAGTTTCACTTGAACACTGTTTTTGTGATGGCCAATATAAGAAAACAGCATGTGGCTGTGAAATTTTGTCTTCTGCTCAGGAAAAATCCCTCAGAAACTGTTGTGATGTTAAACACAGCTTACAAGGACAACACTATGGTAAAAACTCAAGTGTGAGAGCGGTTTTCTCATTTCTAAAATGGTGTAATGTTGGCTGATGACAAATCTCATTCTGGGCATCTTTCAACTTCCCCAAAGGAGAACAAAGTGTACTTATATTGCATTTGGAGATCACTCCACCACGTCAAACTATTAATCAAGCATTCTATTTAGGGCTAAAAGTGTGCGACTAAACAGGGCTGACTTGTGACAGAGTCACAGAAGTGGGGCTGGTTTTGAAACCACAACACTCATGCAGCCATCTCGATGCACCAGTTTTGGGGCAAATACAGCACATCTCTCTTGCCCTCTGTACCTTGCTCGCCTGACCTCACTCCACGGTATTTCTTTTGGCTTCAGTAAATGAAAAGGGACATGGAAGGACAGTGGTTTGATGATAAAAGTGGTGAAGAAAAAAATGAGGAAGGTACTCTCAGCCATCTAAATAGATGAGTTTGAAAAATATTTCCAAGAATGGAATTACAGATTTGATAAGCGTAATCAGTGTAATGAGAAGTACTTTGAGTTTGAGGATGACTAGGTTGTTTTGTAAAAATATATAAATAAATAAATAAATGCATACCCATGAACAAAAAACAGAGCTCCTGCTTCTTTTGAGTATGCTCTCACATGTAGTCATATGAGACTACCAGGCAGAAATACTACTTTACTATATATCAAATTATTTGAACATTAAGTATGGCTCTCGGTGATGAAAATGTACGTCAAATTTAGTTGGATTACAGTGGTTAGTTCATGTGTTAATTTGCTGAGGATATAGCACCCACTTATTTAATCAAGCTCTCATCTAAGTGTTGCTGCGAAGGTATTTGGTGAAAATAATTAACATGTGTCCTCATTTGACTTTGTGTAAAGGAAATTACTCTCAATGATTTGGATGAACCTCATACAATCAGTAACAAATCATAGGAACAAAAAGTGTATGGGGTGGCAGTGGGGACAAATTCGGCCTCACCTGTAACATTTAAACATTACCTGAAACTCCAGGCTAAATGTTCGCTCTAGCAGTTTCGTGCTTATCAGCTCCCACAATCATATATACAAATTCACTTAAGCAAATAGTTCAGAGGTACCATTTCTCAGTCAACTATTATTCATATAAGGGAAAATTGACTTAAATTTTAAAAGGAAAAAGAAACCACAATCTGTGAGACAGTCACCCCCACTTGACTTTCATAGGAATATCACTTTGCCTCCAACATAGCAGATAAAGGCCAGTAGTTTGGTTTGGGTATTCATGGGAAGAGATCATCAGTTAGAGTAACGATTATTGAGGAACTGGTGGTGATTTTAGGAATAAGAAAAGATCTAAATTATTTTTAAACTATTGGAAGAAGTTTACTGCAAGCTATTTTAATACTTAGAAACACTAAAAACACTTATGGGATTAATGTTTATGTTTTTAAAGTGAGGCCAATCAACAGCATTGTTTCTCCAGCCATGTTCAGCTGAAAAGGTAAGGATATAATGCAAACTGTACTTAATTGGGAGCAAGGAACATCACTTAGGGCTATTGAGAATCTAAGAAAAGTCAGTACATCAGAGGAGTAAATCTCAAATAAATCCTGTTAGATTATTAGGAAATCTGACTTGGAATCATGGGGAAAAATAAATGATAAGCTCTCTTTTTGGTATAGATATTAGCAAAGAAAAGATGTAAACGTGTTGCACACATGTCTCACCGATAAAGATGGAGGGAGGAAAACTTACCAGAAGATTAAAAGTCAAAATTCACTACAAAACTTCATCTAAATGCATGTTAAAATGATGCAGGATTGTCATAAAGGGAGTATTCCTGAAAGAATAGCATATTAAGAATCAGAATACTTACAGGATGACTGAAATAATTTAGATCTTCATATGATTACAGAGGGTGAGGCAAAGTGAATGCTGTAAAGGAAGATGACAGGATAATCTGGAAATTTAAGAAAAGGAAGAATGGTATATTATGAATAGTCTGAAACAACCATGAAATGGATGTGACATTTTATACTTCAGACTTTGTGGATCAAAAACCAGTAACCAACATTCTTATTCTGTTGTTCAAGCATTTTTAGGGTAAAAACTAGAAACAAGAATTACAAAACCCCCAAACCTATGCCATTCAAGAAATTCCCACTTCTAATAGCACGATAGAATTGCTCTTGTGGGTTACTGAGACTAACTATTACAGAAATAGAACTCAATTAAAGGAGAACAATTGTCAGTTCTTAAAAGGACAAAGATGCATCATATGGATGAGGGAGCTCATTAGAAAAAGGCATAACTGTGTCTGCTGAGATTAATAGAATTAAAGGGACATGAGGGGCTAGGAAACTGTCACAACAGCATAATTGCCAGCAGATCAATACATCAGTTTTAGATGGGACTATGAAAATGGGAACAGGACATGCTTAGAACACATGCAGAAGAGCCAAAAGGATTGGTCCATAATCCTCAGATGAAGGCTGTCAGAGAATGACTCATGGCCTCCAGATGCTAGTATGGTGATTTCCATCAAGAAGGGACCCAAGTAACCCTCCTTGGGTGACTGCCCCTCCCTGGGATGGTTCAGCTAACTGTGGGGGAGCAGAGTGAGTGGCAAGCCACTTTCAAATGCACTGGGCCTGGAGGGAAAGACTGTCCACATCCATGACAAATGGTCAGAAGGAATTCAACTAAGGCTTAATTAATTCACTTGGGAAATGTGCAAATAGAATTGATGCCTTCGTTGTTATCATTATCTATAGTTTTCTCCAAACCTCATGCTCATATTTAATCTCTAATAGTGTTTTGATTGTGAATTTTTCCCTTCCAAGCTAGGTTGTTATATTTTTTAAAGGAAATAAAAGAATAACATTACCTATGGAGGTGTTGAATGAAAGACTAAGAAATTTTGTGTGCATTTCTATTTATCTGTGTGTGGTAGATTATTGGATTTTATAGAACATTAGATACTTCTATGTCTCCGTTTGTCATTGTTTTTTTCATTCTACAGTCATTGTTATAATGTTAGGTAATAGTGAGTCCACAATAAGGAATAAAACATAGCTCCTGAAATTGAGAAACTTGAATAGTAGGACAAGAGACAGATAAACAAATGCATAATTATGCAATTTGACAGAGAAAATGAAAGTCTAAGGTCAAAATGCTTAGAAGAAAAGAAAAAATCTGCATGGAGAAAATGAAAACTGAACCACGTGAGGGAAATTTGCACATCAAAGGAAAGGCAATTTTAAACAGATTACTTACAATGTCTGTTGAGCATATAAAAAGAGAAATAATGTATGCAGTGGAATACATCTGTGAAAGTATATTACTTTAATTGTGAATACTAAATTGTAGAATATGGCTAAAGTTTTCATATTTAGGAGAAGCCTTTTTAATGCAAATAGATTTAAATTAGTATGAGAAAGTCATTTCATAAATTGAGCATGTTTCTTCCAGTGAATTTTCTACTCATAATATTTCTACTCTACAGTCCCCTAAAGTACTAGGAAATGTTTTGAAATCAAATGAACTCATGAAACACAGCAAGCTTTATTCATCTCATGGAATGCTAACAATTCAAGATCTTGAATTGTGGTGTGGTCTTAATCACAGGATTAGTTAGCTGATCTTTCATTTTCTTTCTTTTTCCACAAGTAAAATAATTATAGCCTGAGAAACTAAACAAATGTAAACATTTTTGGCAACATATGTTGAGACACTTTTGAGCTCACAAAATTAACAAATTTAAGCAGAGATTTTGTCACTAGAATCGCGAAGATGAGACTACTGCTATATCTACGTTTTCTAGCTCTCATTCTTTATTCTCATGAGCAAGACGATTTTGTTCTGTCTTCTTCTGCAAGTTCGGTCTTTATACTGATTTCTAGCTGTCCTCAAGGCACATGCTCCCTCCAGGTAGAATTCTCCTAAATTCAAATTCAGGACGATATATAAATCATTGATCTGAATTACATGGTCACAGTTAGTAAGAATTCCCAAAGAATATTCATTTAGATAATTTCAAATAAAATAAGAGGACAATCAGGGGGAGGCATCACTGCCTTCTGGTGGTCGTGGGAGATACCCAGCCTTGCTCCCAGAGAGCTGCTGCTGGATTTGAACCCCCAAACCAATTGCCGGCAGTCCTGCACTCAACCACTATGCCACTGGGGCTCAGCCCAAGAAGATAATTTTATATCACTTTTTTTGCTTGGTTTGATTTTGGCATGAATGAAAGTGTAAAGAAGAACTTTTTTTATTTAATACTCTCTATATTTTATAATATCTTTTTTGGGGGGTGATTCCTTTAAGGTAACACACTACAATCTTTCTGCTACCTACTTTCATTTTTCCTTCTTTCTTGCACCTTCCTGCCTTCTGTGTTTATTTAAAGGCAAATGCTGTTTGGAGGTCTTGTATGGTTGATTATTCTGAAGTCTGCTCCTCATGAATGTTATTATTCATGTAATGGGCTTGGTGACGAATGGTGATCCCAGAGGGTGAGTTCAGGTCCAGTTTTCAAGTTGTGCAAGAGCCATATTTGCTAGGATTCCATCAGTCCCTATCAGACTAGTACGTTTGAACATTTTTTCTCATTTTAAGTTTATTATATGTTTTCTGTCCTCATTTTTCCCAGGATCTTCTGGCAATCAGATCAGAGAATTTGGTAATGGTGGCAAGGAACCATCCCATCCATCTTGTCTCAGGGTAGAGGAGACTGGAAGAGAGAGGACTGTTTTACCTATCATCATCATCTATCATCTATCTATTTGGTATTATTAATTGGGAGATAATGCATATATCATTTCGTAGTCAAATTACATCAAGCAATATTATAAAATTGCTGCCACAATCAGTTTCCAAATGTTATTTTTATTATTGGACTCCTTGAAATCATGTCCCCTTTTCCCCACCTCTACTACTGTACATCCTGAAACCCCTATTCTACTTATTGTCCCTATAGGTACATAAATCGTTGTGTTTCATATACTGAAAAACAGAAAAAAATATAACACAGCTTCTAGAGTGTGACCTCCAGTGACACAACACTTCTAAGACAAACCCTAATATGAGCAAGCAAACACAATAAAATATAGAAAATCTTGAAAACCAGATCAGGTCCAGTGTGCATTAGTGTGGGAATTAACTGACAGTGTGTTAGCTGTTCAAATTAGGTCTCTCCCGTGGATCTTCTAAACTCCCCTCTTAGAGGATGACTTTAGACTGTGTAGGTAAAGCAAGCATCTCAAGTTAGATAGCTTAAAAAAGAACCCTGAATGAAGTCAAGCAGATAGTTATGAAATAAGTGAGAGAATTAACCTCTAATCAGAGAACATTTATAAATTCATAGGTACTGGGACAAATGTAGTAAGCCAAGGTATCATAAAGTTATAAGAGACAAAGCTATTAATAGCAGGACGCAAAAATTGGACACATAGCTTATGTTACACTTCTAAAGTCCTCGTTTATTATAACTCATTTATATGATCTTAACTAATCATGACACTGTAAAGTAAATACTATTATGTACACCTAAAGTCCAGAGCATTGATTGTCAACCTTCCTAATGCCATGACCCTTTAATACAGTCTCTTATGCTGTGGTGACTCCCTAATCATGAAATTATTTTTGTTGCTACTTCACAACTGTAATTGTGGTATTGTTATGAATCAGGCAAGCCCTATGAAAGGGTCATTCAATCCCCACAGAAGTCATGGCCCACAGGTTGAGAACCACTGGTTTAGAGGCTTATAGGCAACATCTGGAGGGCTCTAGGTTTTAAAGGCATGGAGTTTGAATTTGATGTCACACTTATACTCCCAACATAGTCATTCATATGTATGACAATGCTTAATAAGTATAAAATATACACATAAAAATGTCTTCATTGAGAAACCAGGTCATACAAGATATAGGGAGACCATTTTTCTCTATGTAAAATGTGCAAAATTTGTTAGCAGATTTCAGCTTCTTGGTGAACTTTATGCTAGCTCGTGTAGTAAATTTCAGTGAATTTTGCTCTAGTCCTGGTGGTGCAGTGACTGACAAGCTTGACTGCAAACCAAAAGTTCAAAATAGCCAGCACTTCCACGGGACAAAGAGGCGGCTTTCTACTCCTGTGAAGATCGACAGTCTCAGAAAACCCCTCACTCTCCTGCAGGTCTGCTCGGGATCCGCATCAGCTCGATGGCAGTGAGGTTTGTTGTTCTTCATGAGCACGTATTATTTTCATTTTCTTTTTTTTCACCTCTTACAGAAATCTGGATATTCCCAGCTTTGTGCAAAACACCACTTATAATTAAGTCTGTTTGAAATGTCACCAAATAACTCAATTGAATAAAAAAGTTTCACACACACACACACACACACACCATCACTCTATAAAACAACACAACTAAAACACCAAACTCTCATTCCTAAAGGAAATGTACAGTGGCAAAACAAAGTTCTATTTTAAAGAGGATGACTGTTATTCCATACACTATGCTATTTAGTTTTAACCAGAAAATGCCAAATGCTTGCAGATGCATTTCTAAAACATTAATTTGCCCAATTTACAAGATGCCAGCTTGACTGCTAACTTTTGTTTAGGACTGTATCAAGCCTGTACTTTTGTAAGTGGAACTGGGAAACTCATGGACCATCATCAGCCCCTTCAGCTTTCCCAGTGCTGTCTATGACTTATCAAATAGAGACTGTATTGAACACAGCTGCAGCAGGGGAGTTAACTTTTGCATAGTCCAAACCTGTTAGATTACCTGAGATGAACCAGATGGGAAATAGAAGAAAATAAATTTATAGCCTAACATTCTGGAAGATATTCAGATCAAAAAACATTCCTTCTAGTCCAGACAGGAGCTTAGCATGAATAAAAATTTTCCAGTCCCATACAAGTTCTTAAGAAATATCGATACATAGCAAATTTGAAAATAGCTTGGAATTTGTCAGTGTTGAGAAATAAAACACTTTTAAAATTTCTGGGTAGTTTTGAGGGTATTTGTATTTGGAATGAATGATAGAATGTGATATTATTGATTATTTATAACATTAGAACATCACTATTTTCCCTGAAGAAAATGGAAACTGTGATTATATATTCATGGTTATTTATATTAACAGATAAAAATTTACATTTCAAAATTTTACTGTAGTAGGAATCAGAAATTTCAACTCTATTTAAGGTCTATAAAAAAGCAGATTTCACACTGATTTTTTTTGCATATCTTAATTTTTTAAATGGAATATAAAAGAAAATTATTAGGGAATAAAAGTTTTAAATATGAAAAATGCCTTAAAATACTGCAGTATTGAAGAAAATAGCTACCTTGCACATTTGTGTCAAGTACTTTGCTAATCCATTGTCTTCAATCCTCTGATTTTAGGCGTGCTCATCTGTATTCAGTCAATCTGGGATTGCTGCATCAGAGACATTAGCTCAAGACTTTTTTTAATCTGGAAAATATTTCTAGGCTCACATGAACAAATCTTAATGCTGTTCCTCAGGAAATGTCAACCACCATGGCATGAAGAAGTCTGAAAATGACAGGGTATGGTTTGTCATTGGAAGTGGCTCCAAATGAGTGAAGTTAATAATATATAGGGAAGACATTCAATCAGGCCAGCTGTCTCAGATCAGCTAAGAGGTCCTGACAGACAAATCTGTAATGGAGTTGCCAGATGTTTGATCACTGGATATTAAACTGGGTCAGCAAGTGATTTCTTCTCTGCGGGGTCTATAGAAGATATCACAAGTGGTTAGTACTGGAAACACAAAAGCCTAGCATGGGAGTAACTTGAGAGTTGACAGTGATCAATTTGATGCAATATATTAAATCTTTTCATAACAAGCTGTTCAGTGTTTTAGTCCTCATAAAACACATTTATTGGACTTTATGACCTTACTAGTCATGTTACTCATTTTTTCAAAGTGGATAATTTTAAAGGAAATGAATAACTTTTAAAAGGATTTCTACCTTATAGTAAAAAATTGAACAAATATTTTATTTCACAATGCTTAAGGAAATACCTAAAATATGGGGAGACAAAATAAAAATATATACAATGGCAAAAATGTAATAAAACATAGCTTAGAAAAATAATTATGTAGCCTACGGCCAAATAAAAAATGGGAAATTTGCCAAAAAGAAAGTAAAAATATCACAGTTCAGAAGTAAAAACCCTTCTCTTTTTAAAAGATAGGCTTTAAGTCAAACTAAATGATCCTGTCTTCTGGACCACTAAAGCTAACTCAAATGTAGACAGAAAACACTGGTTAATTTCTAACCAAATGCACACACACACACATATACATATTCAAACAAAACCAACTCACTGCCATCAGATCAGTTCTGACCCATAGAGACTCTGGAGGGAGGGGAGAACTGCCACTGTGGATTTCTGAAAAGCTTCCTCTCTCACGTGGAGCAACTGATGGTTTTGAATGTCACCAGGGTTCCATATACATGACAGATGTGAAAAAAATCACCTTTGAGACTTTTGCACAATAGTTTAATTATATGTAATCTCAAAATAAAGACAATAAAAAATTTTTGATCTAATATCCTAGAGTTAGCATATGTACAAATGGAAAGATATTAGCCTCATTTATGTATGTTATATGTCAAGAAGAGGAAAATATTTGATATATGTATGTGTGTGAAGAGGACATACTAACAAGCATAGACCTCATCTATGCTTCTGATCATATGGCTATAACTGATAGTGAGAATTCCTTTTCTTCATTCTGTATTCTCTTTGCCTCATGCCTAGGCTAGTCATGGTCTTTGTCTGGTGAGGAAACTCAGACCTTAATTCCTAAAGGAATTTAAGTATTGGCAGTCATGTCAGAATTGGATTGCTATAGTATGCGATCTACTTTAATCACAGGGCATAGAAGTGTTAAGAGACACAATAAGGAACCTTCTGCTTTCCAGTCATATTCTTCCTTACCTCCACTACACAACACTAATCCAATCTCCCCTTGGTAATACAGTAACACTGAACACGGGAATCCTCCTTTTAAGCCTCTGATGCAGAGGCATGTGGAGCCTGAAATGGCCAAGGGGTATGTATTCTTCACATCCAGTTAGACAGAGCAGTGCCAGGTCTGCAGGTGAAATCATTCATCCCATTGGAACTAGGACATCCAGACTTGAAGAACATGTGGTTGCTAGTACAGGAAGCACAATTACTGCAAGTGGGTCACTAGGAGTACTAAGGACTGGTGCCATTCCCATTTCCAGTGCTAAGTCCTTGGATACATCAAGTGTGGTCATTTGAGACACTGAACCACATATATTGTCTGCTCATTTAGAGCATATACAGTCTGCTGCCCTGTTTGCACATTGGATATTAGTTGTACTGCTTATGGTAAGATCATAAATTTGAAACTACCAGCCACTCCTCAGGAAAGAGTTGCAGCCTCAAAAATTCACAAGGCAGTTCTACCCTATCAGACAGGGTCACTATTAGCATCAGCTTGATAGCAACAAATCTGGAGTGGTTTTAGACAGAATTTCCCCAACCCTATCAGCACCTATTTGAGACTTTAATTTTGTTTCTGCCTTTAGAGGACCATTCTAGTTTTCTATCGAGCCAACTGTATCAGGGTAGTGAGAAACTTGGTACACTGAGTGGATTGCATGAATGCAGCTCTATTGCCATATTAAATTTACCATTACCTGATCAATGCTTGTTAGATACCATCCTGATAGTTAAGACATTTTCTATGTCCATGAATAGTAGTTTGGGGAGAAGAATTGTGTGGAGAGAAAGAAAACCCATATCCACATTAAAGGTCTATTCCTGTAAGAATGAAATTGCATTTTCCATGATGGATGTGGTTTTCTCCAGTGTCCCCCAATCAATCAGGTATTTCAAGTTGCCTTCTCACAATCCATATTTCCATGAATTAACCAAAGAAACCATTGCATCCACTCTTAACTTCTCAAACTGAAACATTGAAGGAAATGCGTGTTTAGTGGGCCCATATCAATAAACTCAGGCTAATTATATTTGATGGGTTGTCTAAAGTAAACCAGTCATATTTATATATGAAATAGGTATCCCAGACTAGTTCAAATTAAATCCCTGGATTTGATGCTTTCTACATGCTCTCTGGAGACTCATCTAGCACTTCAGACTCATATCACTGTAGGCAGATCCTGCTGACAGGTAAAGCAAGATTCAGGAAGATTGCAGGTTGATAAGTGAAGAGTCCAAGGTTGGTGGAAACATGGCAGGGTACCTAGTGTCCTCAGAGTCAGGCAGCCCACATGAGACTTCCCCTGGAAGCAGGCACAGTCTCCAGGGATAAAGAGAAGAAGAAGTTGGCACAATCTGTCCTATGGAAAGACCACACACTCAAGCAAGCATCTCCAGGCTATGATCTGATTGATCTGAATTGTACTACACCCCCTACACTCATATAGATTTGAATACATATAAAATCTATCACATGTTCCTTACACCAATGGAACCTTAGCAACCTTGCATGATTACCCTTAGTAGCCATGTGTCCCCTCCAGGAGTCTCTCTCGCATATATATATTCCTTCTTTGGTTATAATATGTTCCTCAGCTTTAGGAACTCTCTGAACCTTAATTCTAGTTTCAGGTCTAGAAGTAATTATGAATGGGAAGGTGTTTCCTGGACTCTCTGAGCAATAGCTTAGAAGGCATATGCCCATAAAGCAATGCCTCGGACACGGCCCACATAGCATCTCAGCATGCACAATTGGACTAGTCTCCTCAAATGTGCGTTGTTTTCCTGATGGTGGATATATCCCATAAGGTATAAAGGAGAGAATTGTTGACCAAGTTGGCTCCATATAATTTAGGGACTCAATATCCTCATCTTCTGATCATCAGACACTAAGTACGCATCCCATGTTTTCAGATCCAATGTATCCCGAATGAATTACTTTGCATTAATATCATTTACTGGACGAAACTTAGAATTCCAATAGTGTTGTAATTGAATTACTCATATGATAAAATACTGGATTTTGTATTTTGTTTTGGGCAGCATCAGTTCAGTTATTAGAAAAGAAAGGATTGACATAGATTTTAGGACTTCTATGCAGTGTTTGAACCATCTCTCCAATGTTCTGAGTTCTTTTACCACATTTTTTAATGTAAGAAGCATCATCCAATCAACTGACCTCCACTTCTCATCCTAGGGTGGGTGGGGGGGGGGGGGAAGAGTTGCTGAAAATGATCAAATACACCATCACACAGAGCCTTACCTCTGACCAACACTTTATCTATTTATTGTGCTACTTCAGATATTAACGTTTCACCTTACATCAGGAATTAATAATGCTCTCTTTACTAATAAAGGCAGATTTATTCATACTAGAAGAGGAAGCGGCAGCCTTCTGAGTACCTTTAAACATTATCAGGCTTGAGAACCCATTTAGAAAACTCATGTTTATGATTTTGTTTCTCTAGTAGCACTTCTGGTACCAATTTTACTAGGCTGGATTCTCTAGAGAAGCAAAATCAGGGCACTAATAAATGCATATAAATATAGAAATGTATACTGAGAGAGGAATTTCTAATGGAAAAACAGCGCACACAGCTAGAGGAGAGGGAGGGAGAGCTCAGTCTGATCCACTTGGGTGGCTCAGTTGAGATGCCGAGGGTCTTTCCAACCCGATTGTCTATCAGTGTCAAGGGTCAAAAAGCAGGAGGCATGTTGCTCCCGCGTTTGCAGGAGGACAAGGTATGCCGAAGTAAAATGGGACTTGTAGCATGGCGCCCCGAAGCAAGGCACACTGGGAGCGGACAGCACGACAATGTGACGCAGTCAGCCAGAGAGCAGGCTGGATGTGATGTGGCAGGAGGCCTGGCAATGTGAGGTCAGTAGGCAGGCAAGAGGTACAGTGCAGTGGGCATTGGGAGTGGGGGGCACACTATAATGATGTAAGGCGACCAAGTCAGGCAACATAACAGGTCTGAGCAAGAAGGGAGGAGAAAAGGGGCAGCCAGTTCTCCACAGAGTTTTACTTCTAGGACACACCCCTTAGCAGATATCACCAGGCTAATTGATAGGCTAGACTCCACCCATTTCTTCTTGCATGTTATCTAGCTGGTACAAAAGCAAAACAACAGCAACAATAATCCCTAACCCCACAGATGCTGGAGTAGGGCAGGAGCAAAAAAGAGCAATTGGTATTTTAATTGGACCAGACAAAAATTGGCACACAGAAAACTTGGTCTCAAGTATAGCACCTTCACCAAACAGAAAGAACAAATTATATGGATATGAAATTTATCTAAATGACTTCCTAGGGTTTTTTGGCTGCCTGCCAATGTGCTCTGACTACTGGATAATTGAACTCGCTCTAAAAATTTACATCAGCCAAGCTTCCTCCTTATGGTTTTAGAGGATAATGCTAATTGACACCAATTAGACATTTAGAAGGTTTTAGAAAAATCTAGTATTATTTTCCAGCCAAAGTCATGAATACATCTCTCTTCAATCAATAATGATAAGGAGATGAGAAAAAGAAAACTCACTAACACAATATGAAGAAAAGAGCATCATATCTCCCTAAAATTATAGGAGAACACTTAAAAATAGTTTATACATGTGTGCCTTGAATTCTCAATCTTATTTAAAAATATGAATCATGTCTAAAGTATTTTTGAAAACTTAAAGATTTTGTTTTAAAAGATAAAGGTGGATTTTGTTAACAAAGTGAAATCATTTGTGAACACTAAAAGTAAAACAAGGATAGAATCTATCTTAGAATACCTAAGACCAGGCTCAGTACTAGAGAAAATGTAATCAGTGAGGGAGAAGTTCAATTTGAACCAGATCTTCCAGATTATAGAGGGAAAATATATATCAGAATAATATGGGGCTGATCCCCGTTGGCAAAAGTGGTTGAGTGCGGGACTGCGGCCCGTGGGCTTGGCAATTCAAATCCAGCGGTGGCTCTCAGGAGCAGTGCTGGGTAGCTCCCGCGACCACCAGAAAGCAGTGATGCCAAAAAAATAATAATAATATGTATACAAGGATCTCAGTCCTAAAACTATACTGTCATTGACGCAATGCTGATTCATAATGACCCTATGTGACGAAGTAGAACTGCTTCTAAAATAAAATGAAATTGTAAATCTTTAAACTGAAAAGAGATTCATCTTTCTCTAATAGAACATGTTCATAGGTTTGAATTGCCACATTGATTAGCAGCCTAACCCACAACCCAATGTGCACTAGGATTCCTAAAGAGTAACAGAACCTTTGATGTTTAAATGTACATGATAAATGTTTAATAAAAGATTCCAGGATCAGGTATCAGTCATCAAAGAACTAAAAATTAAATCATTGTAAATGAGGAGGAGTGCATATTGGGAACCCAAAGCCCATCTTCAGGTAAAGGGACATCCCCTTAGAGAAGGGTTGTTAGGAGGAGCCGGTCAGGGTGCAGTGTAGCAATGATGAAATATGCAGCTTTCCTCTAGTTCTTCAATGCCATCCCTCCTCCACCCCCCAATGCACACACACTATCATGATCCCAATTCTACGTTACAAATCGGGCTAGAATAGAGGATTACACTGGCACAGATAGGAACCAGAAATATAGGGAATCCAAAACAGACGATCCCTTCAGGACCAGTTATAAGAGTGGTGATAGCTGCAGGGTGAAGGGAAGGTGGATTAGAAAGAGTGAACCGATTATAAGGTTCTATATATAACCTGCTGCCTAGGATACGGACATCAGCGAAGTGGATAAAGAGAGGCATTGGACAGTGTACAATATGGCAAAATAATAATAAACTATAAATCACCAAGGGTTGATGAGGGAGGGAGAGCAGGGAGGGAAGGGGAAATGAGAAGGTAATACTAATTGCTTAAGTAGACAGGAAATGTTTTAAGAACAATGAGGGCAACAATTGTACAAAAGTACTTGGCATACAATGGATGGATGGATGGATGGATGGATTGCAATACGAGTTGTATGAAGTCCTTAACTTTTTAACCCCATATGTTCCTATTGGCCAACTTGAGGCAATAAACCTACCCATCAGAGTTATGAACCTCTGGAACCTAATCGGACATATATTCTGATATTAGTGTTTCATGAAAGGCAACCAGAAGCATTTTAGGAAGGGAACCAGAAGCCTTCAGCTGGCAGATACAACAATATATTTTTACAAGTCTCTCACAGGGGAGTATCAACTCTTATATCCTATGCCATAATTTTGTCTAAAGGGAACGTGATTACCTGTCTTTTCCACAGAGTGTCACACTAGTCCATTATATTGATGGTTTTATGCTTATTGGTTCCACAAAGGAAGATAGATGAATGACTCAAGATTCATTGGTACAATATCTGCATCCAAAAGGCAAGGAAATCAACCCAATGGCGATTCAGCCACTAACTCAGTAAAATTTATAGGGCTAGAGTGACGTGGACCCTGCTGAGATATTCCTACTAATGTGAAGCATAAATTAATGTATCTGGCCCCACCTACATCTAAAAGGAAGCACAAGGCCTAGTTGGCCACTTCAGATTTGAGAGGCAACATATCCCTCATTTTAGGTATGCTGTTCTGACCTATTTATCGAGTTACATGAATGGCAGCCAATTTTGAGTGGAGCCCAGATCAAGAAAAGTATCTGCAACAGGTTCAGGTTGCAAGAAAAGCTGCTTTGCCACTATGACCATATGACCCAGCTAAATCAAGGGTGCTAGAAGTGTCTATTGCAGCTAGAGATGCAATGTGGTTCTTTGGAAGGCCCCTAATGGTGAATCATAGCATAGACTCTTGATTTTGGAGGTAAAGCCTGCCATCCTCTGCAGACAACTATTCCCCTTTTGAAAAACAGCTGTTGGCCTGTTACTGGGCTTTAATGGTGACTGAACACCTCACCATGGACCTCCAAATCACCATGAGGTCTAAGTTAACCATCTTAGACTAAACATGTCTGACCCAGACAGAGTCATAAAGTTGGATGTACACTACAGCAGCCATCATTAAATGGAAATCATATAGATAAGATCAGGCTAGCAAGGCAACATGATTCATGGGTTGGTTTAGTCCACATTTAGTGCAGCACATGGTTGAGACAAAGAACTAGCTCAATCAGTAGCACACTGGTCTGGTCACCAGTGAGAAAGAGAGAATGGATGCTGACCTCAGAAAACATTTATCTCGGTTGCCCCCCAGGCAAGCTGAGACCTCATTAAACTAAATTTACATGTTCCTGTGGGAGCCTGGTTGACCCAATAAACCTATCATAGTCCGCCCCTTGCCAACTTGGCTCAAGTACACAATTCTTAAGGCATATATAATTTCTAGACATTAAAGAAATTATACTTACACCCAAAATCATATACCTAGCATATATATAAATAAAAATACACTAAAATATTTGTACCTGACATAATTAGTATTTGTGAACAAGGGGAAGCTCATCAATAAGCACATATAAAGAAGAAATTCTGTTAAACACAAACCTCATTTTTTGCAATTGATCACATAATTGATAAATAAAACTGCCTTATTCCACTACCCAACTGTATTCCTTTTTCCTTGGTCAGCATTTCAGCTGGCCATGGTACTCTGCATGATTGAGTAACCCGAATTTCATTCCTAAGGATTTGGGGTTGTTAGCAAATCTGTCTGGATTAAACTGTTGCAGTTTATCATTTGCTTTAATCGTAGGGTATTATAGTATTAAGAGATAGCCTAAGGAATCACCTGAATTCCAGACATATTATTCTTCACTTCCATTATGTAGCATGGTCCAATTACCCCTTGGTAATCAGGATCAATCACAACACACAGCACTGTGACACCCCTTTAAAATATTGATCCATAGGACTGAGGAACCCCAAATGACCAGATGGCATATTTAGATGCCAGTTCAATAGAACCCATGATTTTTTTTTCCAGGTGAGAGAATTCCTTCCTTAGGGACCAGGACCTCCAGATGTGAAGCACATAGGATTGCTGGGACAGGAAGAAAAATGTTGCACTTGGGTCACTAGGAGTAATAGTGAGTGGTGCCACTCCAGTTTCCCTACCCTGGTTCCTGGACCCATGAATCCTGGCTTTCAGAGACACAGCACCATATATTGGTTTCTAGTTTAGAGGATCTACAGTCTCCTGGAGGACATTGCCCCAGCTCCGCAAGGTGCTGCCACCTAGCTGCTGCCGCAATTGTGTCTTTTGGAAGGGACACCATCATTATATCAAACCAGCTGCTTCAGAATGTTGAGGAACATGGCATGACCAGTGGATTCCATGAGCATGTGTCCCTTGCTAGACTTAATTTACTGTGAATTGTCTTCATTGATCTGAGGCGATTCTGTGTGGGACGGCATGCTAGCATATATCACATTCTGTAAGTGTATGGATGCTAGTTTTGGAACAAGCATTGCATGCAGAGAAGGCAAATCTATACCCAGAGTAGGTGTCTATTCCAGTAAGAACAAAATGCTCTCCCCTACACGATGGAAGTGGTTTTTATAATCAACCTGTCACTGGTTTGCCGGCTGATCATCCTGAGGTACGATGCCATATCTTGAAGTTAGTGTTGGCTTCTGCTGCTGACAGATGGGACACTTATCAATGGCTTGAGACCCAGTCACCCTTGGTGAGTGGAAGTCCATGTTGCTGCATCCAAGCACAGCATAACCTCCATCCCTGCCACCATGTCCATTTTGTTCATGTGTCCATTGGGTGATGGAAGGAGTAGTGAAGGGAAGAGGAGAACCAATCTCCATAGTGTGCATCATCTTCTCTCAATTTTTAAAATACTCCTCTTCAGAGATAACCCTTTGGTGAACATGAAATATGATTATCTTACTTTCCAAGCCTATGCAGAGTGATTTATCACCATACCTCTTCCCCATACCTCTGTGCACCAATTTTCCAATCATGTTCCATTTCCAGGAGAATGTTGTCCAGGAGGCTGTACAAGCTCTAAATCAGCGTTCAATATATGGTGCAGATAACTCACCAAACAGTCCTATGAATCAATATACAATCACAGATTTTGTCATTCCTTTTTCTAGGCAAGCTGAACAGCTAGTTTTGCTGCTCAAAATTCTGCCCATTTAAAGGATTTCCCTTCACCACTGTTGTTCAGGGAGATCCCAGAAAGGGACTGTAGTGCTGCTGCTGTCCACTTATGAGTGGCACCTCCATGCAGAGCCATCTATAAACCAAGCACAAATTTTTTCTTTCTCAGTCAAGTCATCATAAGGAACTCCTCAGGAGGCCATAGTTGCAAACTGGGAGAAGGAAGTTACTGGGATATTAGTAGAGACTGTGGGCATTTGAGCCACTTCTTCATGCAGCTTACGTGTAACTTCAGGTCCTGCTTTGGCCTGATCTCATATAAACCATTTTGATTTAACAATGGAATATTGCTGTGCAATCCAACTTTATGACTGTGGGTCAGACAATTCCCAGTTCATGTTGGGCAACTCAGGCCTCATGGTGATTTGGTGGCCCATGGTGAGGCATTCAGTCTTTACCAAGACGCAGTAACAGGCCAACAGATTTTTTTTTTTCAAAAAGGCAGTAGTTGTCTAGAGAGAATTGTGGGAATTTACTCCAAAATACTAATGGTCTACACTATGATTCACCAATAAGGATGTGCCATAGAAAGAAAGTGCTGTGACAGGAATGGACACTGTAGGCATTGGAGCCACTTCATCAAGCAGCTTCCTTGCACTGTATAAACTTGTCCTTTTCTACATGCATAATCATAAGTGTCCTGGTTTTGTTTTCCTAGAGAACCCTGCCAAACACAGCTGCGAATGTGTCTGCTCTACTTGTCTTGCCACCACTGGAGATGTCACACCTCCCACCAGTCACTTTGCGGTGCTACACCGTGAGGTCTCACTGCAACCTGCCTCTCTACACTGCCCTACCGGCTTCCTCTACACCTCACCATGTCACCTTCCTATTTTCTGCTGCCTAGGATGCATGCATGGAGTGACCTTCAGTATATTAAGTGTCTCATTTAAGTGAGTTGAACTGAATGATCTGTTCTTCTGTATGGACTAGCTTGCTATTCTAGTCCTTTTGCTAAATAAACTTATCTGACTTTACATAGCATATAGATATAGACCTAATGAGAGATATAACCACAAGTGTCCTGGTTTTGTTTCTCTGGAGAACCCTGCAAAGCACACATTAGTTTGTGGTATAAATGAATATTGGAAATTCAGTCGTTATGATTCAATTTACTTAAAGGAGCATCAGAAATTACCTGGAAGAAAGGGCTTTGGTTTAAAATCAAGGTAGAATAGAGGCCTGAGAATAGGTAAGCCCTATGAAGTTCCTTGGATGTCACAAGATTTTAACTTAAAAAGGCATAAATGCAAGTGGAACTACTGACATGCTTTAAAATAGAAAATGTGGGTTTAGTCTTTTGAAATTTGAGTAAATAGTTCATTTGTGGACATAGCTAGGTGAGAAAAGTCTGTGCATTGTTGTCTTCATTTAAATATTATAAGAGGTGTGGACATGACCTAGACTGAGGATTCTGGGCTTGTTGAGAATATGGCCAGCGGGCAGTGATCTGAAGCAAAAGGAGCCATGTGTGAAACTCTTTATATTGCTGTGGCACCATTGACTTAGCTTGGAAGACGTGGTACTGAGTTGACCAAAATGGAATTGGAAAAAGAAAGTGATGTTTAGCCCTGTGAGCTAGTACCCAGTGCTTGCTGATGTGCTGTAAGGATTGCTCTAGGTTTGACTGTTCTTATGGACACATAAGATTTCAATCAGAATGATGATTCATTACATCAAGGAGCATGCTTGTTTCCTAAAAGAACTAAATTGATGGAAATGAGCAGCTTTGGAATTGGAGAGCCCAAACGGAGAAGATAAAGACAGAAAGTAAATGACTTACAAGTTTTCATGGTTTGCTTTCACCTTAAATAATTGGAACAAGGACGGTTCCCACTGAATAATTTTATCCTTTCCTAATGGCTCCACCGAAGAGAGGGGAGGTGTGAGAGGTCACTGATAAAATTATAGGATTCAGGCATAGGTGCTAGCAGAACTGAAATTGTTCAGCATAACTTTTTTTTGTTTTATTCATTTTTAAAATTTAAAAAACTGTAAATAAGACTGGTACATTTTCAGTTGTATGCATTTTAGTTCTATGCTGTTAGATGCAACCAAGATTTCATTGTTGTCTTCATTTAAATATTATATAGTGTGCTAGTCTAGATAGACTAGAGAAGAAAATTCTTGGACACTTATATGTGTATATGAAAGAACTTTATATACAAGAGCAATTGATTATTGAGCAAACATCCTAACCCAGTCCAGATCAAGTCCATAAATCTGATTTAGCCCGTAAGTCAAATACTAATGTTTATATTCTTCTTTAGACACAAGAAACATAGCAGTGATACAGAATGCTGTAAGATCATAGGCCATTGGGTGGGAAATCTTGTGGATTCAGTGGAGGTGGAAGCATCTCGGTTCTGGGGTCGGCCTCCATGTGGGTCCTCCTGCTGGTTCTGGCTGCATCAGTGTTTCTCCATCAGACTCATAGTCAGCAAGCATGCCTCACAGGGAGTGAGGATACGTTCTGCCTCCAGTGAGCTATTTATCTCCTCAGTGGCTCCAAATGAGGGCATCAAGATGCAACCTGATAGACAGGCTATACACCACCCTTTTGATCTTAAGTCTCAAATTGACAACAGATTATGTACCTACCCCATGGAAAGTTAAAGCTATGTAGAGATGGAAATTGACAAGGAGGTGTATTTTTGCTGATTAGATTGTATATCACGTAATGAGAACTGTCTGGAGACAGAGCTGAAGTTCAACGTGTCTCCTAAGTAGCTTGGTGATGTCTCCTCAGGACTTTAGCATTAAGAGGGACACTGGGAAAGTCTCTCTCTGCCACTCCCCCAGGTCCCTTGCTTGGACTATGTGTCTGCCTCTTGGTACTCTGTATTCATTAGCCTGGGATCTCACTGATTCCTACTTCACCAACCCCAGACGATTCAGGCTAACACATTTGCCTCCACATCATACAAAAATAAATTCAAGAGAGAAAAAATATCTCAAAAATAATAAAGTGCATAACTCTTAAAAGATAATCAATGAGGAAAACTTAATGACTTTGGATATGACAAAATATCTTTAGCCATGAAATAGAAAGTACTATACAGGAAAATAGATTATCTGAATTTTATCAAAATTTAAAACCTTCATACATAAAGTGAAACAATCAAGAGCATATAAAGACAATCCACAGCAAGGGGCAATATATTTTCAAATCTTATAAGGGGTCTTCTATAATTCACACAAAAGATCCATTTTCTTTTCATTCCATTTCCCAAAACCTTTTTGAAGTGTCCTCATATATTTTATTAGGTGTTAATAACTAGAGTACATACAGAAATAACACTTAAAACTCAACAACAAAATTACACAATAAAAAATAGACAAGAAACTTGAGTAAATATTTCTCTAAACAAAATATGCAAATTACCACAACATATGAAAAGATACTACATCGTTAGTCATTGTTATTATAGTTCCTATTGCCTTAAAGGAGACTCCTAACGAAGGCAACTGATATTAGGAAATTTCATGTCAGCTTGAACATATATAAAAGTGTAAGTGTTGTATTCAGCCTGTAAGATATGCCTCCTTTTGGACAAGGTCTTCTCATAAAGAAGGCGCTGAGGACAATCCCTTCCCCCCACCAAAAAAAGCACCCCTCTCTGCCTTCACCTTCCCACTAAGCCATTTTGAGACCTGGAAGAGTCCAGAGATACAAGTACCACCAATGGATCCACTTGATGTTGCACCCACCACCCTATAATGTTCCTTCATTCAACATCACAGCACATGGCTCTGTGAGACTGAGGAAGACTCTAATTGGGCTAAGGTTTTTTCTCAATAAATAATTACTTCTTGATATAATGCTCTTTCTTAAAAACATATGAGATTTTTTCCTAGATTTGTTTCTCTGATAAACTTGTCCTGAAACAACAACCTTCTATAATACAGCAAGAGATTGACTGATCTTCCACTATTCTCATGATTGTTTGTATGTTTGAGCCAGTTTTTGCCGCTAGTATGTCAAGTCATTTCCTGAGAGATTCATCTCATTTTTGGCTGACCCCTTAATGTATCAATCTTGATCATCTTTTCTGGCAATTAGTATTTTTTACGTCATGTCCAACGTAAGCAAAATGTACTCTTGCCATCACTTGTGAGTATTTGGGCTCTATGTTGTTGTGGTTGTCAGGCGCTTTCCCGCCTCTTCTTCTCATAATGACCCTTTGTACAACAAAAGTAAACACTGCCTAGTTCTCTTCCATCCTCAGAATTGCTGTGCTTGGGCCTATGGTTACAGCCACTTGGTCAAACCAAATATAAGCATCTTCACTTTTGCTGACACCAAAACCAGCAGGAGGTCTATGATAGGTCTATGACCACTTGTCTGGGTCAGGATTCTCACTGGTTTGATTGACTTCCATGTATGCAATGCTCCTACCAAAACTGCCATCGCTAGATATTCAGAAAGGCTTAAGCACTGGAATGGTATTCTACACAGCATCATTTCAGATCAAGGAAATCTACTTCAGAAAATGAAATGCAGCAAGAGTCCCCTTGCTCATGGAATCCCCTGGTCTTGTCATGCTCAGCATCACCCTGAAGTAGTTGACTTCATAGTACAATGGAATGTCCATCTAAATATAATTACCATACCAGTTAGACTCTAATGCATTGTAGAGTTAAGGCAAGGATCCTAGGAGGTTGTATATGCTCTAAATCAGTGTCTGATACATGTTGTTATTGATTCGATAGTCAGGATTCATGGATCCAATAAAGAAACCGTGGGAACGAAAATGACAGCAAACATGATTACTGGTGACCCATTCACAATATTTTTGTTTTCTGTCCCAGACATCCTATATTCCTTGAGTGTGAGGTCATAGTTCCAAGGGAAGAAATACTTCCACCTGCAGACATAGCAATGATTCCCTCTCACTTGAGTTTATGAATTCCTCATGACAATTTGAACACTTCATGCTTTGGTATCAACAGGCAAAGAAGGGGGTTACTGCACTGAGTGGCGTGACTGATCCTGGTTACTAAGAAGAAATTAAATCAATATTACATAATGGAGGAAAAGAATAATATGTCTTAAGTCAAGGAGGTTACTTAGGACATCTTTTAGGACTGACATACTCTGTGATTACAATCAGTAGTACGGTACAGAAATCAAATTCTAGCATGGTTACTAATTACTCGAAATCTTCAAGAGGTTTGGATAACCCTACCAAGTAAATAACCACAACTAGCTGAAGTGCTTTCTGAGGGTAAAGGGAATACAAAACAGGTGATGGATGAAGGTAGTTCTAAATACCAACCACAGTCAACTGATAAGTTGCCGAAATGAGGACTAAAATTGCTATGAGTAGTTATCTCTAGTGTGTATGTATCAAATATTGTGCTTTTTTTCATTTAGAAAATATGAAATAGTTTATTGTGTTTTCAGTTACAAGCATGTTAGTTATAAGATGTTAGGTGCAAGTGTGACTTTATTTTTTCCTTGTTTAGTGATTATGACTGGTTTAAGCAGATGTATACATGTGTCAAGTTGACAAAGATTGAACTATGATAGGTTATATATCTTTGAAGAAAATTTTTGCTTGTTCTTCTGGAAGTTCATTGTTTATTCAAATTCTTTGTCAAACCCAGGATTCAAATAAATAGATTATTTTTTTCATATTCATTATCCAGTTTCTTCATGCAAATGAGATAATTGAAAATATTATAGGTTGAATCAGCACATCTTAGTACTTAATATGACATTTTTTTCTTTTGAATTCTTTAAAGAGATATTTTCCTGCTGATGCAGTCTTTGATTTAAAATCGACTGCTTCCCTGGGCATTGATTTTGGAGAAAAATTGAAGGAAATCGTCAACAAATTTAATATTCTTACCAGTTGTCATTCTGTGACATATTGGTCCTTTTGTTAGAATTTTTAATTTCTTTATGCTGTGGCCTAAAGATCTAGCCTAATGACTGTGGTCTTTGATATTAAACATTGTGTGCTTTTAGTCCTCTTGACTTTCAAAAGGAAGTTGTGCCATATTCATGTTGTAGGTTATTGGTGAGTCTTATTCCGATCATGAAGCTATATTCTACTTCATACATTGCAGGGTTTCAGATTGTTTGTTCATAATGCAAAATGAATGAAAATATATAATGCTTATACCCTTTTATGATTTTAAATCATACAATGATCTCTTGTTTTGTTTAAACGACTACTTGGTCTATGTACAGCTTCCTTGCTTCCAGACTACTTAATGCAAGCTATACTTAGTTATGATTCATAGAATTGAATGCCTTCTTATGGCCTGTAGGTTCCTAAACTTATTTGGCCCCTCTTTCATGGAGAAAAAAAAGAAAGAAAATAATTGAAATGACTAAGTACCCTTCTGACAACTAAAGTGTTTGCATTATATTCCATAATCCAAGGTAAACTGTAAATCGTTGTCTGTGTCCCACAGGGAACTCTTTTGTCCACTTTAGGAAACACTATATAATTAGTCAATAAAACCCAAGGAAAGATCATCCACTTATTCTGGGACTTTGAGTAAATTCACCTGATATCAGGAATGATATCATTCATTTCACATCTTCTTCATTATTCATCATCAGTATCATTATTCAAAAGCCATCAAGTCACCATAGATTTTCATTATTCACTATTGACAGTGAAGGATTGGTTAGAAGGATTTTTCATTCATAATATAGGATGGGAAAAATTATGAGTCGGGTCTTGTACAACTTTGTCATCAAAGTTTATATCTTTGGTTTTGAAAACTTAAAAAAAGTCTTCTTCAAAAGACTTATCTAAAGCAATAAATTATCTTATTTATTTACTTCTGCTTTTATGAACACTGTTATTCAATGTAGAATGAACTACTTGACAATCTTAACTTCATTATTTATCATATTGTTTTATAATCCATTTGGAAGGATATTATTTATTTAAGTACAGGAATAATCTATATTGAAGTTTATATGTAGTCTTAGCATTCAACAGGATATACTTTAAGGCATCTTTTTTAGAAAACAAAATTTTTTTCTGCACACTGCATCTTTATAATAACCCTTTCTCCAATTTTCGCATCATGTCCCCCTTCATGCAGTCTAGCTTTAGAGTTAATTTGTGCAGTTTATTTAGTGAACAAACTAAGGTAAAAGGATGGAATCCTGCTGTACATCTTTCTCTTTTTAAATGAAGCAATATTAACTTGTTTTTTGCTTGAATACCTTTCTTTTAATTCTATAACAAGATTCTTTTTTGATTTTATATCATACAATGGTACCTTTCCTTTTTGAAGGCACTATTCTATCTGAATGCTCATGATTGTAATGTTAGTCAGACTCTGTTATCATCCAGAGAAAGGCCTTCATATAGTCAATCCAACTCCTTAACATCTTTCCAATATTTGTTTAGGGCCCTGTTCCTGTACATATCAGTAATGCTATCCCTGCTTTCACTTCCTCTTCTGAGTCATTTAGAGCTTGTGCTGATTACCTTTCAACAGATGACTATGTAGTTTATCTGTTTAGAATTTATCTAAATATGTGGAGTTAATATTGTTCAAAAATTTACACATTCCATTTGATTATCTTTCTCTGCGATGTACATACAAGTGAATCTTATCCAATGCTTGTCCTTGTCCTGGTAGCTCGATTCCAATTTCATAGTGATTGATGAGTAAGTGCTTTCTGGGTTTCATGCATTTGCTTAATTATCTCAATTGATATTCCATCAGTTAGTCATACCTTGTTTGTTTGTTTTGCTAAGGCCTCAGTGTAGTTTGAACCTCATATTTCAGTATCATTTTTAATTATTGTAATCAACTGAAATGATTGACCATGAACAACTCTTGTTGATACAGTGACTTTTTTTCCCATTTTCTTTAGAAGCTTCCTATTTCACTTAATGTGAGGCCCACAGTGTCCTTCAATATTGCAACTCAATGTTTATAATTGCTCTTTTTTTCAACTTGAAAAATATTGCTACATATAACATTATAACATGCTCTGCTATAATCCATTTTTCAAGATACAGGATTCCTTCCCTTAGTGACTCATAATTTTGGTTCTTCATGGCTTACAATTGAGCTCCTCTGAAGGTATATGAAAAGACTTGGTTTGGATTACACCCCTCCTATGAATCAAAAAGAGTTAAATGAAAGTCTATAGATTGAGAAAAAGTTAGCAATGCAACAATAGATAAGGATGTAATTTCTGAAATGTATAAAATTATGGGGGGGGGGGCCATCAATGCCCTCTGGTGGGAATAGGAGGTCCAGCCTTCCTTCTGGAGAGCTGCTGCTGCATTTGAATCACCAAACCTGTGGACCGCAGTCCCACACTGAATCACTGCGCCACCAAAAATCTATAAAATTCTGAAACACTTCAAAAAAGCAGACATAAAAGCAACAAATCAACTAAGTCCACACAGATATGTGATCCAATGATAGCAAATACAAAATTCAAATATGGTGAAGAGAAAACAATCAGAGCTAAAATTATGAACACAATATTTGTGGAAAGTTATGCAAGACAGTAGGAACCCAACACCCATCTTCAAGGTATATAGTCAGAACAAGTGCTGGCAGATCTGCAAAAGCCAAAGACAAGCATCCCTAACAGCCCCACTAGAGGGCAAATACAATTATACCTTGATTATGGTGAATAGAAACTTGATCAATTGACTTCCCCAGAGACATGTGCTGAAATTGTTTTGGTGATAAGTATCTCTTAGAGAGTCCATGACAAAATCTTCCCTGGCCTCATGAATGGTAAAGCCCTCTCACAGATTATTTGTATTTTACACTATATAATTTATACTAATGTGATCTTCTCCTTACTACCTTAGTGTGGGTCGCTTCTCATTGTTTTCTGTGGGGTTTCCCACTTGTGAAGCACAGGAGGTGTGGATGTACAATGAAGATAACTGATTCAGGCTCTTTCAGAAACTTTAAGGGAGGGGGACAGGTGATAGGGAAAGGAAGGGACATTTGGGAGCAAATAATGAAGGCTGGAGGAGGGAGGGAGCACAGGAGCTGGTCTTTATTGAACAACTCACTTTGGTGTCTAATCAAATATGGGAGCAGGGAATGCTCTAGGATGGATGTGGTGGTGATTATGCAATTCTCCCTAGATATATTTGAACAACTGAACTATTCAATTCTATGATATGTAAAGTATGTACCAAAATGGCCCCTTGGATTTAAGACTGAAATACCCTACTGTGCAAAGTTCATGACTGCTGTCTCAAGATGTTGCTGTACTTTGGTTCATGTCTCTTACCTTGATGGTACCCATAAATTGTGACCTGATACTACCATATATATACTATTCTATTGCTCCTCATGCATATATATATATGTATATATGTATATATATCATAGACATGGTTCTTACTTTGTGAATGAATGTTATTTGAAAGTTTTAATCTATCACCACCAGCCCTCATTGTCTGTGTTAATTGTGTCCAGTCATTTAAGGTTTTTATCAGTACAAGTCAACAAGTAACATATTGCATATCTATATTTGTATAATTTCCTTTGTCAACATTTTTTAAATTTCTATGCAAATGACTAAATGAATGATGCAAGTAATAGGACTATTTTGTGATCCAGCAGTATGATTTATAATGATCTAATGTTATATATCAAAAAATGATAATTATGTTCTAAAATGAAGAGACATATATAAACCACAGATACATGAATAGATTTAGGGAATATACTTACTTTTAACCCCAATCTAAGAAACCTTATTTATTTATTATTGCTTTACAACACTGTATTTATTGAATGACATTAAATTTATTATTAACAGGGAGTTAATACATATATCATATCATCCCATAGTTCTTATGACATGGTCTTATTTGATGCACATCATCATGAAGAAAGCATCATGAAGATATGTTGCTATAGCAAATTGTGATGAAGGGGCCAGCTGTTTCCTGGGTGTCAGAAAGAAATAAGTTTGGGATGTTAGAGGCCTGTATTCAAACAAGCAGCCATATAAACAAGGTGTCAATTAAATCATCATGGAAGCATACCAGCCAGTTCTAAGAATTATGCATTAAAAAAAATCTGAAAAGGAAAATGGTACCAGAGCTTGTATTGTGAATGCCTCGTTTGCAGAAGACTATGGATGGCAGTAGAAGCCCAAAATCAATTTTCAGGGCCCCCGCATGGATTAAGCTTCCATGTGACCCTATTCAATGGATGTGAAAAGCCTTTCTCTTGAGAGACAACACTCTAGTGTTGATTATGACATCTGTAGCTAGGCTAAAGTGAAATACATTATAACTTGACTCCCCTTCCATTTATTTTATTAACATTGTTTCAGTGTTACAAAAGAATAAAATATCAATAATATTTTATATTATTAATAAAAATGTGTACCACCAAAATCCAGAGCTTAAAATCTTAGTAGTATTCAGCACATGGCCTGATTCACCAAGGACTGGGTAGCAGCTAGGACAAAAGTATTTGAAATATTGAAATATATTTGAGGTATATATAAATATTGTTAAGCATTTTTTTCCCTAATGGAAGATACTACTGCCATTCACCATATTTTTTGGATCATAAGACACACACAGTTTTTAGAGCAGGAAAACAAGAAAAAACATTCTGAACCACTAATACCAGTATACAAAAATGTTTAAAATAAAGCAAAATATGGTGATATCTAACAACATAAACTCAACAGCAGTGTTCCAAATCATATCATCGTCACTTTCATTAACAAATGACAGGAGGCGTACACTATGCCGACATTTGACCTCACTGACACGAAGACTCCAGGAGGTGAGACTTCCCCCAAACACACAGCAACCCACAGCATGCAAACAGCAGTGGACACTTAAGCAAAAGTTCTGGGATAACACACCTTCAAACCATAAGACACATCCTCATTTTTTCACCACTTTTTTTGGGGGGAAACGTGCATCTTATGGTCTGACAAATACGGTACCTACCAACAATAGTGTCATTACCTTCTCTGAGACATACGTACCCTGTGACTCCAATGTTGACTTAAGTTCCGAGTAAGGTTTGCTTGTCACTCTTATAGAAGTATCTGTTGATCACCCAAAGATGATCTTGGCACAATGCTGCATGACATCATTGGAATAGCCTTCTCTTCTCCACCACATCTTGAAAAACTGACTCTAGTTGAAGTGAATGCTCCTCTGTCAGAGTGCTTTTTTTAATATGCACATATGAAGGAGGTGAGATCTGGTCATGGTTTCTACCTCCCATAGCTTGGGAAACTGGGTTAAATGGATTACACAGCCTGAGAGCAGAAGCATGCCTTCTTCTGTAGACTTCTCTGGCTTTGTTTGTCCATTACTATTGAACTTCTTTGTTTTTCTGTGTTTTAAAAATTATTTTCTGTGTATGATGTCTAGAACAGGTAGATCTATAGGGATAGCCACTGGATTGATACTTCCTTAGGTATATGACAGGGAAAATGGTGATGGGGAGAATGAAGAGTTAACCAAGGAAGAAAATGTTCTGGAATTGTGATGATGATTCACAATATTATTGAATAATTTCATCATATGAAGTAAATAATAATAAAAATATGAAAATATACAAATAAACATTAAAAAAATAAAAATATCAAACATGAGCACAACATTCCCCACCCAATGGTAGTCACACACACACTCAAAGTTAGGAACAAACACATTCATTCTCATATTCATGCCAAACCTCAAACACATTTTCCTTCACACTCAATACAGCTTCTCTCAGACCCATATAATCACAATCAACCACATTGCTTTAAACTTTATAGGACCTTTGCTGTATAAATCACAATTTGACTTGGAATTTAACTTGTATTTTAAATCAGATTCCATTTTACATTTATGAACACTAATCTCAGATTAGTTCTTAGAAATTAATTTTAAAAAACTCTCTATTGTGGAACTGAATTATTTAGGATTTTTTAAAGGAAATACTCTCAGTTATATATAAGGTTGTATTTGGGTATGTTGTTTTTTAAGTTCTTAATGATCTATTGATGTATCTAAATTGGGAAATGTAGTCGGAATTATTTAAATATTTCCCCAAACATTTAAAATGTCAGTGATATATCAAGCATGTTAGATTTTAATAATTCTTTCACATTACAATGTTTTCCGAGTTTATTCTCTGACATTCTTACAAAAACAGACCTATATTAATGCAATCTGTTCACAAAAGTATTGCAACCTACATATCATAGTACTTTATTATAAATGTTTCCTGTAATAATAGAGAGATACTCTAAAACAAACAAACAAACTCAGTGCCACAGAGTAAATTCCAACCTACAGTGACCCAGCAAGACAGAATAAGACTTGCCTGCAATGGACTCCTAAGAATGTAACTCTTGACCAGAGTAGAATGCCTCATCTTTTTCTCATGGTGGGACAGGTGGAATAGGGAAGAAAAAGTACTTTATTACCCTGAAAGGAGTCATCAGAGTTGACAATAAATTTTAAAGCTATCATTTAAGGTTTAATATGTTTATCTCATAAAAAATGATATGAATAAATGTGAACAAGTTCTTGAACTCAACTAGTAAAGGGAACTATAAGATGATAAAACAATTTCAAAAAGTATTTGTCAAACTTGCTACTTTTAGGCAAAGTTAGGATAAATCACCCTGGCTACAAAGTTGACAAATATTCAGCAGGATCACAAATTATATTTTTTAGATATTTTTTCACCATATTGAAGTCGTTTTTGACATCTTGCCCAAATTCTATAACATAATCGTTACCTAAATATGCCATTTCCAATTTATTATAAACTGTAACTTGAATGAAATGCATTACCTTAGGTAATTTTTCATACTTCCATAATATTGAAAGGACAGATTTTTGCCTTATGTTCAAATTTCAAATGAGTTTTTCTTCAAGTTATATTATGATCTTATGATAGATAAAAAATTTTTTAGGAAATAGAAATGCTTTCACCTGAAGTCAAAATTGAGATGCAACTTCATTCAAATAAGCATCATCAATTTTTAAAAATAATCACAGAAGGAAGTTCTCAGAGAACGTGTGTGGTAGTGTTTGACATTGCATCTAAAAAGTCCCTGCCATCAAATCCATTATGATTGACTCACAGCCACGCAATCAGACAGTAGAGTTGTCCTTTGGGGTTTCTGTGACTTTTACATATTTACATGAATGGACAGGTTCATCTTCTCCTACACAGTAACTGGTGGGTTCAAACTGCTGATCTTGTAATCAGTAGCTCAATGAGTAGCCCACTTCCATACCAAATACCCTTTTCACCTTGACTAAAGATTGCTTAAATCTTCTCATCATTACAGCACTTTCCCAAACCAAAACTCAGTGCTTTCAAGTCAATTACACTCATAATGACCCAATAAGCCAGAGTGTATCTGCTTCTGGGGCCTTCCAAACAGCTTTACAAGGGTTGAAAGCCTCATCTTTCTTCTGGGGTGAGTTGGTGGTATCAAACCATTGCCCTCGCAATTAGTAGACCAGAGTTTATTTCATATCACCACCAGTATTTTTCCAAATACTGCAACAGGCTGAGCCCCGGTGGCATAGTGGTTGAGTGCAGGACTGCGGCCCACTGGGCTGGCGGTTCAAATCCAGCAGCAGCTCTGCAGGAGCTGGGCTTCCTACTCTCACAAGGGCAGTGATGCCACAAAAACAAAAACAAACAAACAAACAAAAAACAAATACTGCAACAGTGAAGTTACAAGAATTCTATAATACAAACAAATAAATCGAGTAGAATTAATCAGGTGTGATATTATCTTCAAATTTTCTTGCTAGCATTTCCCTAATTTTTGAAATGACACTCCAACAGGTAAGGATCTATGCAACAACACAGAGTAATCCTTACCATAAGTTCTAAACATTCTAGAACTTTTCCTTCTTCTAAATAGCTTACAAGTTTTGAAACCTTTTAAATATTTTTGAATAAACTTTTTAATAAACTTATTGTGAATTGATTACAAGTTTGCAAAGACAATAATCAGTTTTGCATTAAACCATCCATATGAATTTTGTTTCATCTCATTCGTTGTAATACCCTCAATAAAATATTACTTTTTCTGTCTCCTCCCTGTACTCTGTCTCAGTGTATGCTATTTTGGAAACAGATAACTTGTTTTCTAAATTTCACAGGTCTAGCAGATAAAGAAAATAGATGAATGTCATCTCAGATGAAAGATATGCAGTCTCACTCATATCTGACTTAGAAAATGGCAATTTGACATTTGGGACTTACTGATTACATTGCCATAAAATTTATACATAAAACATTAATTTTGAGAGTAATAGTATAGACAGCTATGAATTTCCACAAGTCATTTTGAACTTTCACTGTACCAATGTCTATGAGATTGATCTTTATGTGTTCTGTTTAATTTTGGGTGATTTCTGTTTTTCCTAGAGTCATACTTTGCATATTCCAAGTCCACATGATTAGCAGACTTTTGCATCACTTTCTCCCAACCCTGAGCCATGTACCATCAGCAAATGATGGGCTCCATTCCCACAGACCCTCAATGACATGAACTGGGATTGTGGCTCAGGCATAGCAACTGTAAGGAACGCATAGGACCATGCAGAGTCTCATTCTGTTTTTCATAGGTAACTGTGGCTTATGATAACAACAACAACATTGTTAAATGGCATTGAAGTTATAATTCTAAATACTTATTATTATTAAGCCATTTTAATATATTTGTTATAGACATATAGGTAAAATATTTTCATATGAAAATCTTCATATGCATACTTCAGTAACATTAAATATATTCCTCACACTGTGCAATCATTACCTTTAAACATTTGTGAATTTTTGCACCACATCAAACAGAAATTTCTTTGGAGAAGTTGAACATATTTGGAATTAAAATGTGTGAATAACACCATTATTAAAATTTAGTTTTCTTTTGTTATTTTAATGTCTTAATAACAAATCAGGATGAGACCTAATCCTAATTTCTCATGAATGCTCTATTTTGGTTTGAAAGAACAAGGTGCGAGAGCCATAGTAGGAGAAAATGACTTGTGAGAATGTATCTAGAAACGATGAAATGTAAAATACTGCCCTAACTGATAGACAAAGAAGGACCCTCACCAAAAGAAGATGCCTTGGCTTGAACTTCCAGTCTCTAAAACTTGAAGCAATAAATAGCCCCTAGATGTGTTAAGAAAATTAATTTCTGGTTTTTTAGTAGTCATTCACTTTTCTGTTATTGTTACAAAAGCCCTAGGAGAGTGTTGTACAGGGAATGTTCATACAATAGTAAAAACAGAAAACAAACAAATTCATTCATGCTTACAGTTGCAGCAATGAGAGTAGCCATGAGCTGTCATGGGATCCATACTGACTTATAATGACCCCATAAGTTTCCAAGACTCTTAAGTGTTTCCTGGAGTAGAAGGTCCTGTATTTTCTTCTTGCATCACTGTTTTAGAGACATTCTCCAAAAGAGCCACTTGTAGTTTCTTACTGCCAACCCTGTGAATCACAGCTCAGCTTGTAATCAGTACACCATCAGGGTTTAAAGAGTGAAAATAATCCAAATGCCTATAAACTGATGACTATATAAGAATATGGTATAATTGTACCAATATTATTCACTTTTAAAAGAAAATGAAACAATGGTGCTAATATTTGGATAAATCTTGAAAGCAGTATGCCTAGTGAAAGACTTGTGGTAATAAGCTGTATATTGCATGATTTATATATTTATATGGAATATATAAATTCATAAAATAATTTAAAATATAAATATTATAAGCAAGAAATATATTTGAGATTCCAGGAGATGAACGTAGAGAACAGAGAGCTATTTTTGGGGGGAAGGGGCTTCACTGCCCTGGTGGGAGTAGGAAGCCCAGCCTTGTTCCTGGAGAGCTGTTGCTGGATTTGAACCACCAACCGTGTGGGCAGCAGTCCCACACACAACCACTCTGCCACCAGGGCTCAGCTCCAGAGAATTATTACTAATGTGTGTGTTTCTTTCATATTTCTGAAAATACTTTGATATTATATCAGCTGCTGATATAATAAAAATTACCGAATTGCACAATATAAAATGATAGGTCAATTATATCCCAGTTAAAGAATCCTCTTATGTACCCAATTCTAACATATTATAATAGTTACATTAGTAATAATGTAGGCTATATTGACAGCCATGGTGGTGCAGTGCTTATGAATTGGCCTGTGATCTGCATGGTTGGCAGTTCAAAACCACTAGCCGCTCCATGGGAGAAAGCATGGAGCGCCCAGTCAGCACTAAAGTCTTGGAAAGTCACAGGGCGTTGCTCAGAGTCAGCACTGACTTGATGGCAGTGGACTTAGGCTATCTCACGTGGAACCCTGGGGCAGAGTGATGACCGCTGCTCTGCTAACCACAAGGGCCCCGGGGTGAACTCTAGCCCTTCCGCAGGAGAAAGAGGAGGTTTTCTATTCTGAAAAAGAGTCTTGGACACCCACAAGGGCAGTTCTACCATGTCCCATAAGGCTGTTAAGAGTGGGAATCAAAATAAGGGTCGTAAGTTATGGGGTAAGTCACAATGTTAAACATATTTCTCAATAAATCATTGTCTTATTTATGAATCAGGCATTACAAGCAGAACAAAGCTTAGCATCAATTAAAAATTCCACTAAAAATATGCATTCAAGGAGACTCCATGCAGGAGATCATTGCTCATGCTCAAGAGCCAAAATCCAAAAGGAGCTGCAAAAACGACCAGAGAGGCCTCTGCGAGGAAAATGTATTACACTACACATTTCTAGTCTTAGGTTACTTTTCTAGTGTATACTACACAAAAATAATTTAAAATTGATTATAAAAACTGTGGTTCAAAAAAACCCTGTGGTTCATGGTATTAATAATAATATCAAATTGTCGATAAGGTCACATCACTTTGTATACCACAAAAATAATGGTATTCAATTATCTTAGATTTAATTACAATAATAAATTTCTCTTTTAAAAGTTGAACAACATCTTCCTCTTTGAAACTTTGTAAGTGGAAATAATTTAAATCTTTGTTTTTATCCAATATGAAACCCATTATCTTTTGAATTCCTGTAATGAAATAGTAATAACCTAAATATAAGACTCAAAGATAGTGTTAGTATAAAAACAGCTGAAACTAATATAATTAAGTTGAGGAATGTGTCAAGATGATGTGAATTATATGAAAATATAGATATGAATTATATGCAGCTAAGGTAATATATATTGTAAGTTTGGGAAATCTTTGCTGTATTCTTTTATTTCTGCACAGCAAGCATACAAAATTTGAATGGTAATTCTATTTGTCATAATCAGTGAAGCACGCATGTAAACATCTGTTTTAAAAATAGAATGATTTCATTATTAATACATTTTTAATGAAATTCAGTTTTCATATACCAAACAACTAAAATTGATATAGTGAAATTTATCAGTGACAAATTTATCAAGTTCTCATGCATGGTTTAAAACAGAATTCAAAAAGTATATATTTTTAGAATATTTTACTAATTAATGCATTAACTGTAATTTATAGTAATGCAATATAATTTATTTAGCACTTCATAATGTATTTTTGGTTTATTACAAAATAATACTGATAAACATATAAAAATAAATTCTCATTTAACATATTGCAGGGAATTATACAGAAATTATATTTTATTACAGAAAAATCTACTGGTGAATGTGAGCCAATAGAGGAAGCTAAAGTCCAGGAGTGTTTCAAATGTAGAGTCTCCAGTTATACAATAGCGCAATTATTTATGAGTTTTGCAATCATGATATTATTTCCATTGCCTAGATACTTGGACAACTCAAGCATCAAGTGCTTTAACAACAAAACTTATACATACAAATGTATGTTTCTCAAATTTCACAGCCTTCTGATTGAAGGCCATTTAAGTATAGCATACCACAGTTATGATTAGTCCTTTGAAGCACTCTTCTCTTATTTTAAAAACGGAATCATTTATCAAAAACCAGTCATGACTAGTGTTTCCAGTGAGAACAATCCATGAAAAAGATGATATGGACATCATAAATGCCATTTCTTCATCATTTTCTATAATAATTAGATGAAGCTGGATATCTGGTCCTCACTGAGGACCATTGGCTGTTCTGGGAGGGGATGTTGTCCTCCAGGCTTGGTGAGCCAGGATGCGCTCCACTCTCTTTCTCCCCCTTCATTTCTGCCCTTGTGCTCTGCTCAGATATTTACCTCGCTCTTGAACTTCTATGCTCTTCTCTGAAGTAAATTCTTCTGGGGAGAGGGGCAGTTATCCATATGATTGGGATCGAGGCTGGGCCCTCAGACCCCTCCACTGGCTCCCCCCTCCATGCCATCATGCTACATTCACATCCTGGAACAGTGGGTTTAAGTCTTGTCCCTTTTTCCCTGTAGAGATATAAACAACACCCTCCCCTTAGGTGGGTTAGTGCCCTATTCCCCGGCTACAAATTGCTATCCCCCACCCTTTCTTTTTATTTGGCTACCATAAGTGGCCCTGGATATTGTCTGGCCTCTGACACAATACTGGACCTCACTCCAGGAAATTTTATACACAGTAGCCTTTTCACTATGCCCCTTTTGCATTTTTTTTTTAACCTTACTTCAGCAGACTCATGTTGTGCTTGTCCTTTTGCACTTAGTTTACTTCACTAAGCATAATTTCCTCCAGTTCTTCCCAAGCGGCAATATGCTTCATGTGTTCATCATTGTTTTTCAGTGATGCATTGTATTCCATTAGATACATGCACATTTTTTTTTGCAATGGTGTTTTTAATCCATTTGTATACTGATGGAAATGTGAGTTGTTTCCAATTCCTTGCAATTGCGAACTGTGCCACAAGGAACATTGGAGCACAGATGTCTGGCAGTCATTTGTTTCTTGCCTCTTCTGGGTAAGTGGCCCATAGGGAGATTGCTGGGTTGTAAGGTACCTCAATTTCCATCTGTTTTCAAAATCACTAAATTGATTTTTGTAGAGTCTGTACAAACCACCAGCAGTGGATGAGAGATCCTCTCTCACCACAACCCCTCTAACACTTCTTGCTTCCTGATTTTTTTTTTTAATTCGGCTATTTGAGGGTATTAGGTGATATCACATATTTGTTTCAATTACTATATCTCTTATGGCTGATTATCAGGAACACTTTCTCAAAAATTTATTGGCCATTCTGATTTCTTCCCCCATGGAATTTCTGTTCCAGTCTTTTGCCCACTTCTTCCGTGGGCAGTTAGTTTTTTTTCTTATTGCAAGCTTGCAAAGTATTGCAGATTTTGTAATAGGTCTTTGTCTGATGTGCCATTTAGAAAGATGCTTTCCCAGTCTTTGACCTCTCCTATTTCTCTCTTGGAGAGTTCTATCTTCAGTATGTCCCGCTTCCCAATTTGTGACTCCTCTGTATTTGTATACTACCCTATTTATTATAGCCTGTGTATTCCCTATGCCAAGATTCTAAGTTTTGTCCC
>PVJH01010710.1:0-72465 GCA_004026705.1 Nesogale talazaci | reverse complement strand
GTTCATTTTTTCAAAGAAAAACAACCCTGTTTGTATAGGGCTTTTATTTTCCTTTGAAGGTTGGCAATGTATTACTGAGACTATAATAGAAATAAATACATATTATACTTGGAATTTGGTAGGTAGATTGAATATCATTGAAATTACATTTTAAATACTCAAAAAGTATTTTTAAATCTTTACCCTTTTAACAATATAAGATTTATTCAAATGGAATTGTTATTATAAGGAGTTGTGTTATATGTTAATTACTATGCAACCACATTTGCCCTGGAAAATATTTTTGGATTAAAATATTTGTTAAAGTAAACCAAAACTTTATTTGTGTATATTCAATCAGGCTAACATTTATTTCTGGTGGAAATAGTCGTTTACCCTTCAATTTGTTAAATGTTGTTTCAATCATAGTATTGTTTATTTTTAAAACATTGAGGATGACATGGAATTTTTTTTGACATGAGATTTTTGTAATTTGCAAATACAGAATTCAAGTAAGTGTGTAGTTTATCCATGAAGTAATCTCAGCATGATTGAAATTTATTTCAAATTTTTTAAATGGGAAATCTTTGCCAAAATAAATAAGGTAAAAATTCAATTGTAAAATTTGTGATGAAAAAAAATAAAAAAAAATTGTGATGCTGTATTATTGTAAAGTTGGTAAATATAGTATTTTTTTAATTTAGCCTTTCAGTTTACTATATTGTGCTATAGGAGACCCCAAATCTCAAATATAATTTAAAGAAAATATTTATTGCTTTAACTAGAAAGAAGACAAGGACATATCACCCAGTTGAAAGAAATTATCAGCATGAGGTCTTAATAGCACCCAAGGTGTGGCGCAATTTAGAACTTAATAACGCCATGAGAAGGTAAATTAAATTGTCACAAAACCATGATTGGTGGCAGAACAACACATCATTTTTACAGATAGGACTCCAGAATCAGAGGTAGACCATGATTGGGACATTACAGAAGACAGAATAGTGTACAAAATCAGTCCACAGCAGAATATGATCAAGACTGTAAGGGAATGAAAATGCGCACACAGCACAGTCATGCCTTTTTAGAGAGTCTAGGGGTGTGAGTCCATTTTCCAATGGAATCTGTCTGAGACTGTTCACAGCCCTGGAACGTAGTCAAAAGGAATTCAATGTAGGCTTAATTCCCATCAGGATTCCGCAAATGGATCGTCAGCTTTCACTGTTTCATAGCCTTTGGCAAACTGGATGAGCAGAATTTAAGCTCCAATATACTTCTAAATGTGAAAAGGTAAAAATAAATTTTAATTTAATTCTCAAAAGTTTTTAGGCCAAATAAAAAAAGAACAGATCATTGTTTTAAAAGGTACATAACCTAGACTGAACTAAGGCACAATTTATCAAGAGTTACATTTCCATTTATAGCTCTCTTTCCATCTACTTCCAAATCACCAGGAAGAAATCAATTTTTATCTGCCCTTCTTGAGACATTGCATTGGCCAGAAAATTGGTACCATTGTCATCTGCATTTTATAATTGGCTTTCAACTGAAATTTGTAGTATCAGCTATTTAATAAGTTCTTATTTGTTGGTGCATCACCATTTGTCTATGTATTAATCATTGCTAAAGATTATGTAGCTTATCTGACTTGTGATTGATTGCATTATTCATATGTATTTATTTCAGAGCTTATAAAAGTTTGGTGTGCCATATGACCTCTAACACCATTTTGAGTCTTGACAAGAATTATGCCTCCATTTAATATGCACGTATTAAAATGTTATAAACTAGCATATAATATGCAGATTACAGAAGTGCATTTGAGCAATATGACCTATCTAGCCATCATCACTTAGGAGAAGTATCACATGAGGGAGTTTCCAAAAATCAGCGGAAAAAAAACTATGCTACGCAGTGCTTTCATAGTATGCATTTTTCCCCATTGGCAAGCATTGAATAGCTTGCTCAGAGTTAGTGCACCCAAGGGCATCACCTGGAAAGGTTCTTTCTGGTCACAGTAAAATTTTTGTACAAACACTTTCTCTACAATCTCATTTTTTGTGACGGCTGATTTAAAGGTACAAGGTGCAGCTGTGAAATTTTGTTTCCTGCTCAGGAAAAATACTGTAGAAACTGTTGTGATGTTGAACAAAGGTTACAAGGACAGTGCTATGGGAAAAACCCAAGTGGATGAGTGGTTTTCTTGTTTTTAAAAAGTCAGTGACAAATCTCATTCTGCACATCTGTCAACTTCCTGAATGGAGAAAATTGTTGACACAATTCATGCACTTGCAGTAGAATACCTACCAGGGACCAGTGAGGAGATGAGCAAGTTATCTGCACTCTACTGGAACTCAGGTCAGTGAATTCTAACAGACGATTTGGTAACGAGAAAGGATGCTGGAAATTTGTGTCTGGGGTTCTGACTGACCAGGTAAAGCAGCGTTGAGTGGAAATATGCTGTGCTTTGACAAAATCAGACTTTCGCACCAACATCATTACTGGTGACATAACATGGTGCTATTCTAAAGATCCCCAAAGCAAACATCAATCAAGTCAATGGAAGATGCCATTGTCACCTTGTCTCCCAAAAAAGCTTGTAAGTGAAATCAAAGATCAAGATAATTCTCTCTCTCTCTCTCTCTCTCTCTCTCTCTCTCTCTCTCTCTCAGGTTACAATGCATTTGGAATTTGATCCACCAGGTCAGACTGCTGATCAAGCTTTCTATTTAAAGGTTCAGGAAAGATTGCATAACTGTGCAATAAAGAAGGCCTGGTTTGTGGCATGTAGGCCTCTGTTTTTGCCACTGTAGCAATACACCTACTCACAAATATATCTCCTTGCACCTCCAAAAACAGCATGTCTCTGTTGTCCAGGCACCTACCTCACCTAATCTCACTGTGGCACTTCTTTTTGTTTCTGTGAATGCAGAGAGACATGGAAGAACAGTGATTTGCGGACTTAGAGGAGGTGGAAAAAAAGGGAAGGAGGTGCTGTCAGTTATCCAAACAGATGAGTTTGAAAAATATTTCCAAGAGTGCAATCACCAATTTACATAATATATTGGTGATAAGGTTGTTTTTTTTTTTTTATTCTAAATACATGACTTTGTTTAAAAAATCCATCTGGGCAGTGGGTATACCCCTGTCCATTCTAAACACTTTGCTTCTGGTTAGAATCTGGTTCTGGGACGTGGGGAGGAGTTTTCTGTTTTAGGATTAAGGCAGAATACATTTTAAGTGTCCACTTAGTAGAGGTGAACCACATCACCACCTTTCGATTGCCTATACATATAGCAAAAGGCAAAACCAAGACCCCTCCACATCAAAGCTATTTCCCATCTCAGAAGCATGTAGAGAAAACCCAGGGCCCTCGGGAGAAGTACCACCAATGGAACCTGTTGATGATCTCTCTCTAAAAGAGTGGTGGCAAGGATCAGAAAGGGCAATGGCTGTGTTACAGTGCATAGGGTTCAGTCCACAGTTTGAAGCCAATGCAGGAATAGCAATAGATTGAAAAGCAACGTGGAGACTGTGAAACTAAGAAATGGCTGATTTCCTTGCTCAGGAAGACAGATGCTAAAAGACCACTAAGCCAAGAAGCCGAGGACTGGAGGAAATCCTGGCTATGAGTTGAGGAGAAGGGTTGCTAGGGGCAAATGATACTATCCTGTGGTAACCTGTTAACTTGCTGACAGATTTGCTTAATCACGAGTATGGTTCATGAGTTCTGTGTGGCCATTGAAATAAATCATCCAGTCCAGCATAGATTGCCATGGAAGAAGCAATTACAAGTTTTTCAACTGTAGATCAGAGATGGTATTTTTAAAAATTTTCTTTTGTATCACAGAAATAAAGTTCTCTTTAAAAACCATTAAGAAACTGATTATAAGGATCTACATATAACCTCTCCCTAGTGTACGGGTAACGTGAAAGTGGAAGAGTGAGGGGAGACAGTGCACAGTGTAAGATATGACTAATGAATAATAGTTTATAGATTATCAAGGGTTCTCGAGCAAGGAGGAAGCAGGAAGGGTGGGGGGAAATGAGGAGCCGATGCCAAAGGCTTAAATAGAAAGCAAATGTTTTGAGAATGAAGAGGGCAACAGATGTACAATGGATAGATGCATGGGTATTGTGATAAGAAATGTATGAGCCACCAATAAAATGATTTAAAAAAGAAACTGCTTCTTAAATATTTTAAAAAAGACATTCAGGGGAAGCAGAAAAATTGGAAAAAATAGTCACAAAATGACCCTTGCCTAGGTCCAAACCCAGTGACGTAACATAAATTACAAATAAAACAACATAAAAAATTACTTAGTTAATGAAACATATTAAAAATAGAAACTATGGCATGTTGGAAGCAGCCTTAGGAAGCTGATATTCTCCCTGGCAGAATATCAAGGAGAAGTCACAGTTTTGAAAGTGTTACTTTTTAGAAGAGGGTTCCAGGGAATTGAACACCACGACTTGCGCAGGAGGGCTGACAGTAGAGTCGGAGATATTGGAAGAGCCGCCCCGTGGAGCTGGATTTCAGACTGTGGAGGGGAGGCTGCTGGCTGCTGCTGCCAGTGTCCCTGCACTGTGGGGTCACAAGTCCAAGTGCTGGAAAAACCCCAAACTCCTGATGCAACTGAAATGAACTGATACTTCTGGCTTGACAAGACTATGTGCCACGAATAGGAACAGGGCGTCAAAGGAAAGAGCGGAAAAGAAGCATTTCCTCTTTTTAAAAATGATTAAATTCTCAAAGATCCAATCCCCGGGCTACAGCAACACCTATTCTCTCCTAGTCACTTTGCACTCTCACCTCAGCCCCTTCTTTTGGCTTCATGGGACAGGAAGCCAGTTGATACAGCACGAATGTGTTTGCAGGGTTGCAGACGCTGTGTTAGAAAACCTTGTATAAAAGGAAGGATTCAAAGCAAGGGAGCATAGCTTAATCACTAGTGCAGCTGAATTCTAAAGATGAAAGTATTTTGGAGATATGCTTCTAAATTGTGAAATAAAATTCAAAGAGAAAGGACTGCAGGCCCACTTCGAATCCCCAAGGTGAGACAGCCTGGTGACAGCTGAAGATTCTAAAGAAAGCCCTCACCATCTCTCTTAAATAGGCTCCTCAAAAGATGGAAAACTTGAGCCTCAGAAAGGAAAAAAGAAAAGAGCGAGTAAAGCTATGCAAAATAAAAATAACCTAACCTTCACACCCTCTACTGCACAATATACAGAGTATAAAAGTTGCAGCTCTGACCCAAGGTGGGTCAAGGAGGCAAAGAAAAGGAGACTTTTGTGACTTCACCATCAGACTGAGACAAGACTCAGGTTTCTCCAGAAACTATGGTTATAGTCCTTGGGGGAATATTTTGTGCTTGCTTATGTTTATACAGACAAAAATCCAGTTAGGGAGAACTTGAACTACCCCACACCTATCGCCACAACTCTCTGAAATTGCTTGGTGTTATACAGAATTATCCAAAAAATAGTGGGTTTTCATTATATCTTTGAAAACTAGTATCTCAGAAGATCAATTTCATTTGACTACTACTAATAAATAATGTCTATCATTTTCATTTGTTCATTTAAGAATGAATTATCTAACAATTCTTTATTTAAAAGTATGCTGCTTTGTTTTGGACAGAAAGAAACTGAACTAGGGAGTAAATGAGAATTACTGCAGAGAAAATGTATTTATTGCTCCCAGATTATTTGACTTCCACTCCCGCTAAGGGGGGGTGGGTGGGGATAGAGTGCTGTCATGTTAACCCCAACTCATGAAACAGAAGAGGTGTAAGGTTTTCTTGACTATAATATAGCTTAGTGGGTTAGCTGCTGCCTTGCTACCTAAAAGGTCGATAAGTTTTTCCAGTGGAGGAAATGCAGCTTTCTATTGTTGGGAAGATGTGCAGCTTCAGACATCCTAGGAAGCAGTTCAACTTGTCTGATAGGGTTGTTCTGCCTCCCAATGAACTTGATGGCAGTAGGACTACTTATTTTTTGGTGTAATCTTACAGAAGTCTTTTTTTTTTTTTTTGAGTAGAGCCACTGAATGCATTCAAGAGCCACCCTTTCAATTTGTAGTTGACTATCTAACCACTGAGTCACTGTCTTCTTCAAATGCAAAATACTAATATGAAAAGTGGGACCCTCATTAGTAGTGATATAATTTTATTTCTTTGATGCCTGACACCAGATCCCTTTAACACGTCGTGGTCACACAGGCTGGTGTGCTTCTTTCCTGTGGGCTTTGATGCTTCTGGGCTGGATGGCTGCTTTTTTATTCAAGCCTTTAAGAACCCAGATGCGATTAATGAGGAGGAATACAGATTGGGGACCCAAAGCCCATCAATAGGTGAAGCGACATCCTCTTACAGAGGGGTTGCAGGGAGAAGATGAGCCAGTTAAGCTGCAATGTAGTAACAATGACATATACAACTGCCCTGTAGCTCTCAAATGCTTCCTCCCACCCACTATCATGACCCCAATACCAGACAAATCCAGGTAGACCAGGGGATATACAGTGAAGTTGAAAACATGGGGAATTTAGGATAGATGATCTCTCAGGACTAGCAGTAGAAGTGGTGATACTAGGAAGGTGGAGGGGTGATGGAATAGAAAGGGGTAACCAATTTCAGGATCTACATATAGCCTCCTCTCTGGAGTATGGACAACAGGGAAGTGAGTGAAGGGAAACATTGGACAGTATATAATATGAAAAAATAATAACAATTTGTAAATTATTAAGGGTTCATGGGGGAAGGGAGAAGGAAGGGAAATATAGGGAGCTGATACTGGGGACCTAAGTGGAGGGAGGATGTTTTGCGAGTGATGATGGCAACAAGTGTGCAAATCTGGCTTGCATACAAATGATATATGTATGGATCGTGAAGGGAGTTGTGTGAGCCACCAATAAAATGATTCATTAAAAAGGGGGAGGGGAGGGAGAAGGAGGACCTTATATCAGGGGCTCAAGTGGAAAATATTTCAAAATGAAAATGGCAATAAGTGTACAAATATGCTTGACACAAATGATGTATTGAATGTTATAAGAGCTGTAAGAACCCCCAATAAAATAATTGGGAAAAAAAAGAAAAGTGAGAACAATTTAGTTCCAACTTAAAAATAAATGATAGTTACTAGTTTGACTTATTAAACTAGCTCTCTCTATATTATTAATTATGCACTTAATTGGGGAGATCTAGATGTGCATATAGTTCAATGTTCCTATTCTGCTGTATATATATAACAGTAAATAAGGTCACTAAATTACCATAATCACATATGTATTTGCACAAATTTTATTTCCTAGTAGCATAAATCTTAGAAAAGCCATCTAAATAATTATTTTATGACAAGCCTTGCAAAATGGCTACCAATTTTTACTCAAATTATTGCTGATAATCAGTAAGTGACAGATAAAAATATGGGACATTGTATTATATAGCTTGCATAATAGTCTGTACCAATCAATAAGCAAATTATGCAAGTAGAGAAAGGTAAGCTGAACTACACAGACATTAAAAATTTTGCTATGCAAAAGTACCCTCTTAAAGTCATGGAAACACAAACTGCCAAATGGAAAGATTATTTTTAAACCTTCATATTAAGCAAAAGATTATTGTTTACACTATAAAAATCCAATCTCATTGCCATCAAGGTAATGCTGATCTATAGGGACTCCCCTGTGGGATTCCAAGATTATAACTGGACACAGAAGTAGAAACTCCAAGCTTTCTCCTATGGAGTTGCTGGTGGTTTTGTAGTACTGACCAGGTGTATTAGAGTCCACTAGTGAAATGCTCAAGTTCTTGTTGTTTTTTGTTGATCCCCAGTAATAGCAACCCTCAGTACAGCAGAATTAAATGGCATTATTTCTAATAGCCACACACTAGAAACAATCCCTATGTCTTTCGATGGGTGGATGGCTACCCAAGCTGTAGTGCCTCCGTGCCCAGGAGGTGTCACAGTCTCAGAAAGCATAAATCACTGCTGGTGAGTGGATTAGGACTCATAGCATCCCTGCAGGACAGGATAGAACTGTCTTCTTCAAGATTGCGAGTCGTACATCTCTATGGAGGAAGAAAGCATCACTCTTTTCTCCGGAGGAGCAACCGGTGGGATGCGACTGCTGCCCTTCTCGTTAACAGCTGACCACGCAACCCTCCACAACAACTGGGCTGCTACTGTGCAAGACTAATTAGAAATACATGCTGAGGCCGAGCCCCAGTGGCATAGTGGTTGTGCGCGGGACTGCGGCCCACTGGGATGGAGGTTCAATTCCCCCTCACAGGAACAAAGACTGGGCCTCCTACTCCCACCACCAGGGCAATGATGCCTAAAAAAAGAAAAAAAAATTAAAAAAAAGAAAAAAGAGAGATACATGCTGATATATGCATTAACTTGGATGAAACCATTGAGGATATTCTGAGTGCCTCTCTCCCAAAAAACAACAAAAGTAAAACAAGAGATTGATCTAATCCTATAAATTTGCTTACTGTCCTACTGTCTGTACACATAACATTCTTGAAAATGGAGCATGATATAAATGGAAAGTAGATTGATGTTCACCAGGGTTAGGAATGGAAGGATCTACATAACTCTAAAATGGTAACGAGTGTTACTTGTGTTTGGAGCTGTTTTTAATCTTGACTATTTCAATGTCAATATTCTGTTGATGATTTTGCAGTCTTTGTGTCAAGTATCATCAGAGGTTGAAACTGGACTACTCTACATTACTGTTAGTAATACATAATATCTACAACAATCTTAAAATTGAAAATTAATTCAGAAATATTCCCTTTCCTTTAATATTTATATAGCACGCAAAGCTCAGTGTAACCTGACAGACTGGGCCAAAGATTCATATATCTCTGAATATAAGAGGTCATAATACTATGTATTTACATAGACATATGCAAGCATAGTGGAGGTTTTGCCAATGTTTACAATGGGAATTAGAAATACAATTAAAGGAATAAGTAGTAGAACAAGGAAACATACCTATTGATAATTTAAATATTTAATTTTAATATAGGATATTATTGTGAAGGTTTTGCTCCTATTGCCCTCAAAATGGTGCCCAAATCTCAAAACTTAAAGCAAAGTGCTCTTAATCATCTGATATTCTGAAGAGATCTGCCAGTAACTGAAGCCAGAGAAGTCCCTCGAGACTTATTAAGTGTTGAGAGGTGACGGAACCAGCTGGACTATCTCCAACCATCACCCCAGCCACCACTTATTCTTCAGTTCACAGCTCCTCAAATATCCAAGAGGCCAGAGAGGAGAGTGTGTGATGGGTGATGCAATAACTCTTTCCTGATCGCCACATGGGATGGGATATTTCCACCCTTTAAGTTAAATAAGAATGAAAATTCTTACAGATTCAGTTGGAGGGTTAGGAAGAATTTTGCTACTGTATCTATAAAGTCTCCAAAAGTTTCATTTTTGGGTGACTCAATTCCAGAGGCAGTTTTTCTTGGGCAAATGATTCTGTGCATTTCTAAATGCTGTCTGCATAATATTGTGTACATAAAATCCAGGAACAAGCAACACTATCGATGGCATGGAGACGAGAAATCATCAATGGCATGTCAAGTGGACCAGGGTGTGACGCAGAAATATGGCCTTTTTATTGTACTGCTGGAAGAATCACCATTGAGGTAGCATTGTACAAAATGGAAGAAGGGTATATCAGTTTGCTTGTACATCTATTTTCTGATAAATAAAGTTTAAAGCAAACTGTAAAAACCATAGACCAGGAGGGCAACTATGGAGTAGATTTTTGACTCCAACTCAAAAAAATTCACACTCTGAACCACTAAGTTGATTCTGACTCATAGTGACTCTACCGGACAGGGTAGAACTGCTCCTGCATTTCCAAAATTGTAATCCTTTATGGGAGTGGAAAGTTTTGTCTTTCTCCTACAGAGCTGATAGTGGTTTAGAGCTGGAAACCTGATGTACAACCACAATCGCACCAAGAGTTTTTCAATTTATCACAGATTCCCAAAGTGATCATCTCTAGCATTTAATTGGAAAGAAAAAAAAAAGCTTCTAAAAATAAGAAGTATGCAAAAAGAAATCTGGATGTATCCTGATATACTTTTTCTCTAATTCGTTATATTTGATGTGTCAAAATACCTTATAAATTTTTTGGAGAATTCAATATTTGGGTTCTGCTCTTTATTGTCCTACAATTGTCATCCATTATTCTTGGCTAAATTAAATCAATATGTATCTTCCCCTATTATAATAAACTCTGGATTTACATTTCTGTAACTTTTACTGACTCTTTCTATATCACTTTACCACACTGAGGCCAAAGTCATCTTTAAAAAATATGATTCTAATCATACTGCTGCCTCATTGCCATCCCGCATCCTCTTTTTTAAGTTTAATGACTTTTAATTGCCAATAGGTTAGAATCAAGAGCAAAACAATCAAGTAACATGACCACACACATGAAAAAAATGGAAAATGGAAAGTTCATGCAGCATACAAGGCAGTAAATGTTGCATTTTGGAAAAAAAATATTTTTTCAACTTTTAACTCTTTAAGAGATGAGAATAAACTGGTGATTACGAAAAAGTTAAAGGTATAAGTTTTATTGCCACAAGGATGAATAGATGCCTACAGAGCTTTTCTGAGTAGAAGGGCGAGGGAAACATCTATTAAGATTGAAACCTAGACTCATGGTGTATTAGTCCAGGTAGACTAGAGAAAAAATTCATAAACATTCACGGATATAAGGGAAAGGTTTATATACAAGAGGAATGAAGCATTGAGAAAGCATCCCAACCCAGTCCAGTCCAAGGTAATAAGTCTGATATTAACCCATATGTCTGATACCAATCGATGAAGTCTTCTTCCGACTCACCAAGCATGTGCAATGATAGCAGGACAATCACGGGCCAGTGGGTGCAGTCTTGTGTTCTTGTGTATCCAGTAGCAGTAGAAACATCCTGATGCTGGCAGGGGTCTCCCCGTGGCTCCTTCTTTCCAGGGTTCAGGGTCCATCAGCAGTATCCAGGGCCAGTGGAAGCATCTCAGCACTAGTAGGAGGCTCCATGTGGCTTCCCCAGCCCCAGAGGTCAGGTTCCATCAGGGTAAGTCTGTGTGGTTTCTCCTCTGGCTCCTCCAGTTCCTATGACTCAGGGTCATGTCATTATGCTGCCATATGTCTTGTCAGTAGAGCATGTCTGAGGGCCTGAGCCTACTCTAACCTCCAATTGGGAAATACCTCGAGACTTCCCAGAATTCTCAGGAGAAAGCCATGCCCACACAGAGGTCTCATTGGCTATCCCCAGATTGAAAGGCTAGACTCCACCCCTACACTCCCAGTGCTGAAATTGACACAGAGCAGTGACTGCCACACATGGTATAAGAAAAGTGTTTAAAAGCAAAAGAACTAAAAATTATGCACATTTTGTTCATTAATATCCGCTTTAGATTTGATTGACTCTATGAGGCAGGGGGCAAGAAGTGATTCTTGGTAAGCAAATTGTTTGACGAATAAGCTGTTTATCTGCAAAAGCAATTCACTCTTCTGATTAACAAATTAGTTTTCTGATTCTTTTGATAATTTAACTATTTGTTGTTATAACTATATAGTGGTTGCAAAGGTTTGTTCAGCTTTATTTGTCCCCAGGAATTTTCTAAAAGACCCAGGGAAGTGATTTTTGGTGTACTACCTTTTTATCCTTTGTATATATAGATAAGGAAAAAAGTATTCTGACTTTACTTTCCATAAAGAATATTTTCAAAGATCAACCTCGTAATTATCATTTATGCAATTTTAGCTATTAATCTTGACTTTACCTCTGAAGGAATGATTCCTGGGAATGGATAAAGAAAACTATTTCCCAACATATAAAGGGAAGGTTCACTGCAGTGTTTTATTTTTTAAACTAATTTTAATGAATTGTGGATTATAAACAGTGAAAGATAATAGACAGAATGATTCATAGCTATTAGAATTATTGAAAATGTTTCATTGTATTTGTAAATTTTAAAGACTGTGGAAAAGAGATATATTGACAATTTTCAGTTTACTATTGCTTTTCATGAGATGTTTAAGCAGTTGTAAATGTGAAATTTAAGCTTAGGATATACAAAGAATAAGAAATACTAATATAAGCTATAGTAAAATGAGATGCTAAGAAGCTAAGACACAAAATAGAGAAAATGCTTAAATAATGACTATTTATTAAATAAGCCAACTAACCCATTTATTTCTCCCTTTCAATAGAGGTTATATATTAGACTCAACAACATTCCTTCAACCCCTCGCAACATACGATTATGAAACTAAATACTGTAGCTACTAAAACAGAGCATGAAGGAAGCACATTATTTTTCTTAACTGACACTAAGTAGAAGAGACAAAGAATTAAAGAGTTGAAGTCAATGTATTTATATAAAGTAACTAGTAAATGAGCATAAGTAAATATGGTGATAAACAAATCTTACAAGTCAATGAAACAGGCAGTTTTATAAAATATTTGAATTTTAAGAAAATAGAGAATGAGAGAAACAACAAGACTTTGCCTAAGAAGATACTTTCATTATTTGGTTATACATATCATAAGCAATTTTGTTGTTATGTCAGCTTGTTTGAATGTAGTTTTCTGAAAGGAATAAAATGTTTACTCTCTGGCTGAGCCCCTGTGGCGTAGTGGTTGAGTGTATGACTGCGGCCCACTGGCTTGGTGGTTCAAATCCAGCAGCAGCTCTTCAGGATCAAGGCTGGGCCTCCTACTCCCATCAGAGGGCAGTAATGCCCCCCCCCCAATGTTTACTCTCAAGTCTTAACATGCTATTTGTATGGATATGCAATTTGCGAGAACTTAATATGTAAATAAGATGCAGAACACATCAATAAAGACACACCAAAAGTGCGTTGACCACATGAAATACTTCAAAATGATGAAAGCTAGATTCATCAGAGACCTGAGACATAGGATTCTCACAGAGTATCAAAATTGGGAGACATTTCTCCATGGGAACCATGCACCTGCACACCAAGTAAGAAGATGGCACTTTTTTCTGACAATCTTGTCAAGAATATTTAATGAAAATTTGTCCTATCTTCCTATAAAGCAGGAGAAGACACACTCATTATCTATCATGAAAAGTAAGGTTCCCTCCCCTCAAAGCTTCAAGTTAAAGCATTCCAGTGCATATACAGGCTCCTACCTGGGGTCTTCTGCATCGCCCTCATTTAGTGCAGGGGAAGGGTAAATAAAGTAAATGTGACGATGCTGTTGCCACTTTGGAATCATTAGATATTTTGTCTAATGTAAAAAAAGCCTTTTAATAATATCCATTAAATTAGGGAAGGATACTTTGTGATCTTGCAGGTAGGATAACATCCAAAAAATTCACAAATACTAACAGAGACATGACTGGAAGAAGAAGGTTAAAGTCTCATGGACTAAACAGCACAGTTTGTAGGTTTGAAAGGAAGATAGTTATGATCAAAAGGTAACCTATTGATTCACCTATATGGTCAATTGGGCAACAAATAGCCTTCACTTTATGATCTATTAATAAAGAGGAACTGAGGTGGGGTGTAGGCTTAGTACTAGAACATGGTCTGAGGCAGCTTCTTAAATAGCATGTTATTGTTGCTAGGTTCCATCACCTCAATTGCAAACCATGGTAATGCTATGCACAACAGAGAGATAACCTGCATGATCCTGCACCATTTTCACAATCGTTCCCATGCTCAAGCCCATTGATGCAGCTACTATGTGAATCCAAGTCATCAAGGGCCTGCCTATTTTTCACCATCTCTCTCTACTACCAAATATGTTTCACTTCTCCAGCAATGGGTCTATTCTGGAAATATGTCCAACGTGTGTAAGTCGAAGTTTGGCCAGCCTTTCCTCTAAGGAGTACTCTTGACATACAGATCAGTTTGTCTTCTTAGCAGTTGACAGTTCTTTCAATATTCTTCTCCAGCATTACAATTTAAATACATCCATTCTGGGGTCTTCCTTATTCAATGTCCAACTTTCTCATCTGTATAATGCAATGAAGAATACCATGGTTAGGCCAGGCAGATTTTAGTCCCCATCCTTGCTCTTCAATACTCTAAAGAAGTCTTGTGCAACAGATTTGCCTGATCAAATGGTCCTTTGATCTCTTGACTGCTGCTTCCATGATCAAAGATTATGGATATAAGTAAGGCAACATCCTGGAAAACTTGAGTCTTTTATCCATTTACCATGATGCTACCTATTGGTCCATTCATGCCTTTCATAGTCTTCCTTACATTGGGTTGTAATCCATACTTAAGGCTATAAGACTAGGTCTTAATCAGCAAGTGGCTCACCTCCTCCTCACTATCAACTAGCCAGGTTAACACAGGCTAATAAGCTTGCTTCCAATATTGATGCCACATTTTTCTTCATTTAAGCCAGTTTTACTGATGAATTTCTCAAATTATAAATTGAACAGTGATGGTGAGAAATACAACCTCTCTTGCTTTTCAACCATGCACATCTTTCCTGCTTTTAAACCATGTGCTGGTCTCTTGTTCTGGTTGCACAAATGCCTCTCGAGTAATGTACAATTTCTGAATGAGCACAATGGAATTCTCATTTTGTTCTCAAGGTTGTCCACACTTTCTTATGGCCCACACAGTGAAATGTCTTTGCATAGCTATTGACATGCACAGAAACATTTTCTTATATTCATTACTTTGAGCCAAGGTTGACAGACCAGCAGGCATGATATCATTTGTTCCATGTACTCTTTTACCTCTAGTCTGAAATTCTGGGAGGTTCATGTCAATGTGCTCCTGCAACTGTTTTTGATCATCTTATGGAAAGGGTTACTTTTATGAAATATCAATGATATAGTTCTATAGTTTGAACATTCTGTTGAGTTACCTTTCTTTGGAATGGACAAATACATGGATTTTTTTTCTACTCTGTTGGGCAATTAACTTTTTCCAAATTTCCGGGTATAGGACAGTGAGTGTTTCCAATGCTTCCTCAGCTTTCTGAAACATTTCTATGCGTATTCTGTCAATTCCTCTAGTCATGTTTTTGCTAATGCATTCAGTTCAGTTGGAATTTCTTTCTTCAACGCCCATTGCTTCTGGGTAATATTCTAACTCCTGAAATGGGGGACTATTGATTTATTCTTTTTGGTACAATGATTATGTATTTTTTCTATATTCTCTTGATGCTTCTATATCATTCAATATTTTTCCTATAGAATCTTTCAAAATTGCCATTTGAGACTTGGATCAAGGATTGTATGGATTACAGTATGGATTACAATTCAGTAATTCTTTAGTATGAATTAAGATTCAAATTAAGGAAGACTGAAATCCTCACAACTGGACCAATAGGTGACATCATGATAAATGGAGACAAGGTTTAACTTGTCATCAATTTTGTCTTACTTGGATTCACCATCAGAGGTCATGGAAGCAGTAATCAAGAGGTTTGAATTTTTCTTGAGTTATTTCTGTTTCAAATACACTGAGCTTCTTTCTCTCTATTAGTTTTCTAATTCTAGAATCCGGAATTTCTAATCCTTAAAAAGCACAGTTGTGGCAGCTTTTTTGGCCTCACTCTGGGACCTCAGAACCCGCTCAAGAGCTCAAGATGCTCCTGTCCCTTTCTCTGTTTTTCTTTCCCTTCCCAGAAGTTCTCTCCCACCTCAATAAAGCAGCTCTTTACTCTTCTCTCCTGACTAAGCTCTATCTCCTTCCTGCAGCTCCATCTTAACCTCTCATCTTGGTGTGCGTGCACAATAAATTTCTTCTGCTGTCAGAAAAATAAAAACCATGCTTGTTTCTCACTGTCCTCTTGGCAGGTGAATAGTCTTACCAATCTAGCATCCAGCCTTCTTAATAATCCATAGTAAAATTCTCAAGAGGAAGTAATAGCTACAAATAAAATAAATATCAGGGCTGAGCCCTGGTGGCGTAGTGGTTGAGGGCAGGACTGCAACCCACTGGCTTCATGGTTCAAATTCAGCAGCAGCTCTCCAGGAACAAGGTTGGGCCTCCCACTCCCACCAGAGGCCAGTGATGCCCTCAAAAAAAAAAAACAAAATAAATTTCAATAGATAATAGTTTAAACACAACCACCTATATACAAAGAAAGGGAACTACTTCATACAATCCAGCTTCTCAGATTATTTGGTGAACATACTGATTGAATGAGTATGCTAAGAAGGTAAAACTGTTACCCATACTTTTCTTAATTTTACACCATATTGTATTCCCTTCTTCTTGCATCTTGATTCAGGTACAGTTTCTGTATGAGAACCTTGAAGGGTTTTTCAATTCCTATTATTCTTAGTTTATTATAATCCATAGTGTGCTATAATCCGCAGTGCAATTCTTTTGTGTAGTCAATAAAACACACAAAAATACTTCTAGCATTCTCTGCATTCAATCAAGATTCATATATTATCGATGATGTTCGTTGGCCCTAGTGCTCTTTTGGAGCTTGCTTGACTTTCTGATAGTTCCCTGTAGATGTACTGATGTAACTATTATTGAATTATTTTCTGCAAAATTTCACTTGCATATGGCATTAATGATACTTTTTGATAACTCCCACCTTCGGTTGGGTCATATATCTTTGGAATGGGAACAATTTTCTATTCTTCTGGTCAGTTAGCCAAGTAGCTGTCTTCCAAATTTGTTGGTATAGATTAAGAAGCATTCCCCATACTTCATCAGCTTGCTAAATTATCTCAATTGGTATTCCTTCAACTCCATCAACTCAGCACCACAATTTGTACTTCTCACTTCAGTACCATCAGTTTTGAACCTATTGAAATTATTGAATGTCAGTCACCTCTTTGGAGTACAGTGACTCTATATTATTTAAGCATCATTCAGTATTTGTTCACAGAATCATTCACTATTACAATTTAAGGCTTGGGTTTTCCATCAGTTCTTTCAGTTTCATATATGTCTAACATATATGAAAATGTTTTTGCACATTTAACCATAATATTATACTTTGTCTTCTTGAGTTGCTTTTTGAAATTTTATTTTCAGGTCTTTAATTAATCTTTTGTGTCATTTACTTTCCCTCCTCTATGGTAAAAAGCAAGCTTCAGAATATTTCCTGGCATCCACATTTATCTCATTTTTCTTTCCTATTTTTTAAGCAATCTTTGGCTTTCCTCAGGTATGATATTGTCCTTCAGATCATTGAGTATTTTGTCATTAGTGTTCAATGAGTTAAATCAATTCTTGAGATGTTCTTGAAACTCAGGTAAGATATACTGTGTTAGGGTACAATAGAGAAACAAAACAAATCCATAAGCATGCATATGTATAATACAGAGTTTTATATAAAAGAAGAATTGAACATTGTGAAAATATCCCAACCCAGTTCAGCTTAAGACCATATAATCTGATATTAACCTATATGTCGGATACCTATCTATAAAGTCCTTTTCAGACTCACAAAACACATGCAATAAAGGCAAATGCAGGACGATTACAGCCAGTGGGTAGAAAGTCTTTGGATCCAGTAGTGTGGTGAGCATCTCAGCACTGGTAGGGGTTCTTCTGTGGCTTCCCTGGCTTCACAGGTCTGATCCACCTCAGGGCACTAGGGTTGATCCATGGGGCTTCCTATGAGGCATAGGAAGTCATCCTTGTCAGTACAGAGTGTCCAAGGGAGTAAACTGAGATAGGGTCCTCCTGCCTACAAGAAAGAGTAATGGGTTTCCCAGAATTCTCAGGAGAAGGCCATACCCACACAGAGGTCTCACTGGCTATCTCTAGATTGACAGGCTAGACTCCACCCCCACACTTCAAATCCTCAAATTGATACCAGATTAGATGACTGCCACATATACTCAAGGCCCTTCTTTGGCTATCATGGACTTGTTCTCATTCTCTTCAATGTCAATATGAACTTACCTATGAGTAATTGGTGCTTTTTTATAGGCAGCATCTAGACTTTTTTGGCTACTGTTATCATGCTCTTCCATCATCACTTCCCAAAGATGTGCTTTGAGTCTGGTGTATTTTGACATGTTAAATACAGTTTTATAGATGCCATTTATAAAGTTGAAAATGTTATTTTCAAAAAGGAAGCCATTGACTTTACAGAATTCCATTATACTGCCTCCAACTTGGATCTTATCACCAAGGTCATAGTTACAAATGATTTTTCCTCACTGTTTTTATAGCTTTTTTCATTCCATTCACTAATTATTATCAATGCATCCTGATTCTGTGTTTAATAAATTTCAAACTGAAGAATTTGAGTTTCCTTGTATGTGTATACATATTTTATAATATAGTGCATTGTGGGTAAAGGTAAGCATTGATATGCCATTTTAGAGCCATTCCTCTGCATTTATCATTTCAACTTGGGGACAAAATTATTGCTAGATTTAAAATGGCCAATAACTATTCTTTTCATCTCATAAATTCCTAGGATATTGATCTATATGCATTCCATTTCATTTTTAAAGACTTCCAATTTTCCTAGAGTCATACTTTTTATATTACACATTCTGAATATCGATTTATATTTGAAACTGCCTATTCTGTTTTAGAGTTTTCAACTATCAGCAAAATAAGATCCTAAAATGTCTCCTTGATCATAATGGCCAACTCTTCTTTGAGGAGGTGGCTCTGCCTGAGTCATATTTTGAGTGTCTTCTCACCTGAGGAGCTCATCTTCTTACACATATCTGATAATCTTCTGCTGTTGTGCATAAAGTTTTCTGTATATCTAGAGTGGTCCATAGCTAGTCATAAAGTTTGTGGTAACTAATGCTTCTGAAGTGGGCAATCTATTCCTTCTTCACAGGCTGTTCTCAGTCTGAAATATTTGTGCAAATCTGCTCTCTTTGGGTGATCCGACTGGTATATGAAATATAGGTGGCATACATGCAAGCCACAAGAGTAAAACAAACTAATGGAAACATGGTGGGAATGTTTGCTATTGGGTGCCGTTCAATTTGCTTTAATAAACATATAAACATGCAGAACAGCGTGGAATATTGCCAGGCCCATCGCCTTCCTCGTTGTTGTTGCTGTTCTTAAGTCCATTATTGCCGCCACTGAGTCATTCTATCTCCTTGAGGAATTTCCTCTGTTTGCTAACCCCCCTCCCCTATTTTAGCCAACATGATATCTGCCTTCAGAGACTGTTCTCTCCTAAGTTTATGAAACCAAGTCTCCAATCCTTACCCCTAAGGAGCATGCTGGTGGTATTTCTTTCAAGACCAGTTTGAAAGATCAGTTTGCCTTTAAGTGATCTGTGGTACTTCAATATTTTCCTCCATCACCACGATTTAAATGCATGTGTTCTTGTGCAGTCTTCCTTTTTCAATATCCAATTTTCATGTACATATAATGCAATTGAAAATACCGTGGCTTGGGAAAGGTGCACCTCAAAATAGCAATCTTGTTTTTCAATACTTAAAAGAGATATTACACAACAGATTACTCCATACAATTCATCTTTGATTTTTTGATCCCGACTGTTATTTCCATATTTGTTATTTTAGATCCAAGCAAGACAAAATAAGTGGCAACTTCAATCTTTTCTCCACTTACCATGATGTTACCTATTTTTTCAATTGTGAGGATTTGGGTCTTCATTATATTGAGTTGTGACCCACACTGCAAGTCTTGCTTTTCGTCAGAAAGTTTTTCAAGTCCTCTTTATTTGATGCAAGTAAGATTTTGTCATCTGTACATCTTAAGTTGTTAATAAGCCTACCTCCAATACTGACGTCACATTCTTTTTCTTTTTAGGGGGGGCATCACTGACCTTTGGTGGTGGGAGTAGGAGGCCCAGCTTTTGCTCCTGTGGAGCTGCTGCTGGAATCAAACCTCCATCCCAGTGAGTCGCAGTCCTGCACACAACCTCTATGCCACCGGGGCTCACCCCCACATTCTTTTTCATATAAGGCAGGTTTTCTGAAGATTTGCTCAGTATAAAAATCGAATAAGTGTGGTGAAAGGACACTGCCCTGTGTAGACCTTTCTGATTTTATATGATGCCGTATTCCCTTAGTCCATTTGCACAACTGCCTCTTGACCCAGATACAAGCTGTGCAGGAGCACCGTGAAGTATTAGGGAATTCCCATTTTAAAGTTTTCCATAGTGTGTTATGATCCACATAGTTGAATACCTTGGTATAGTAAATAGAATGCAAATAAACACTTTCTGATATGCTCTGCTTTCAGCTAAGATCCATCTGACATCAGCAATGCTATTCCTTATTGCACATCCTCTTCTGAATCCAGTCTAAATCTCTGGAAACTCCTTGTCAATGCATTGCTGCAAGCCTTGCTGAATGGTCTTCAGCCAAATTTTACTTGCACAATGATACTGGTTTGTAATCTGAGCATTCTGAGGAGCCAACTTTCTTTCAAATCGGTTTAAACACTGAGCTCTTCTAGTCACTTGGTCAAGTAGCTGTCACCCAAATTTCCTGGCATAGATAAGTGAGCTATTCAGTACTTCATTATCTTTTAGAAACATTTCAAGTTTTATTCTATTAATTCCTAGAGTCAGGTTTATGGCAATCACTTTGAGTATATCTTGAACTTCTTCCTTCAGTGTTACTGGTTTTTAGTCATATACAAACTCGGATCTTGACTAGTTCTTTTGGGTCCGGTGACTGTGTTTTCTTTCTCTCTCCTTTAGGTGCTTCCTGAATCATGCAATATTTTGCCTATGGAAGCTTTCATTATTGCAACTTGATCAAATACTTTAGTGAAATGTGCAGAGATCTAGAATTAGGCAACTAAAAGGTAACAACATGCTTAGTATGACCTAAACTGAAAGTATTTAAGAAAAAAAATATTCCAGATGGTGTTGAAATCTTGATGTTTAGTCGGCAGTAATATTATGTGGTAATATTTCTCTAAACTTTTTGTTTCAGGGTAAATTTCCTTCCTAAGAAAGTTTCACAGCACTAATTTCCCCTGCCATTTTCCACTAGTAGGTACCTTAGAAATTAATGTGAGTGCTTCCACTCTGTGGTCTCCAAAAGTTTCACTGTAGAGTTCATGATCTGTAAGTCATTATCTGACTTGCCTGTCAAGTCAGAATCCTTGACCTCAATGGTCTTCACCATGATGTTATTACATCTCCACTATTTGGAATAATATACAGAAAGTGAAAAAAATGCCTGCTTTGTTCATCAAATAAACTTTGTAGAAAGAGTAAGCACATTCACAATTCTCTGTCAAACTATTAAGAAACAGCAGCTTTTTAAATTAAAAAATAGAACAAATTTTGGCGGTCATGTACTTGATGTCAATTTTATGATTAGAAGTCTTGTGGGGGAGTCTTGCCTGTCAATCTGGAAACAGCCAATGAGGCCTCTGTGTGGGCATGGCTCTCTCCTGAGATTTCTGGGTAGTCTTGCAGTATTTCCCAATTCAGATTTGACTGAATCTCTGAGACACTCGACTGACAAGACAAGATGGCAGCATCCGAAGAATTGGAGGAGCTGGAGGAGAAGCCACACAACCTTACCCTGATGGAACCAGAGCCCTGAAGCTGGAGGAGCCACAGAGAGACCCCTCCCAGCACTGAAATGCTTTTGCTGCTTCTACTGCCACTGGACACACAAGACTCTGCACTCACTGGCCTATGACTTCGTGAGTCGGAAGGGGACTATATGGACCGGTGTTGGACATATGGGTTAGCATCGGTCTTGTGACCTTAGACTGGACTGGGTTGGGATGCTTTCTCAATGTTTCATTCCTCTTGTATATAAACCTTTTCCTTATATCCTTATGCGTGCCTATGAATTTGTTTCTCTAGTCTACCCGGACTACCACAAAAGTCCTTTACCAGGGGGAAAAATATCCTTTGCAGCTTATGGGTGTCTGTGAGCATTAGTGCCAGTGCATGCTTCATTAGTAAAGTCTTCCTTCCTTTGTATATTGACTCTCACCAGGTATTATTCTTTTAGTGGGACTCAACCTATCAGCTGTTCTGGAGAATGCACATATAAAGGAGACAGTTTTTTTTGAAATCTTTGTGATGATACAACATAAATAACCTCTTTGGTTAACTCTTCTCTCTGATAATAGTATTTAAGATTGGAGCCTCAGAGAGACACAGAGAGAGATTGTTGTACAGTTTATATGATGGTATTAAAAAATAATGGGAAATGGAGTTCAAAGATTCTGCCACATCCTCACCCACACATTCCTATGAATTTGTAAACCCTCTTCCTATTGCTGGTCTGTATACCTACCACATGCCCATTCTAATAATGACCCCAGAAGATAGATATGGACCACTTCTCTGAGTTTTTCCTAGTTTGCAATCTTTGTGAGAGCAAAATTGCAGATTTGCTCTCCTCTGGAGTGCTGGCTGGATTTAGACCACCCACCATTTACTTAGCCTTGCATCACTTCCCTACTGCACCACCAGGACTTGTTATCACAGTGATGGCATCATGCTATGACTGATTTACTCCTTTTTTCAGACATATTATTTATTTCAAAGAATTATAAGTAATTTTATTATTCTTTATTATTGCCCAAATAAAATATTAAGAAATAAATATTTCTTTTAGATAGCATGAGTGCAATTGTTAAAGTAAAATGTGGAATCCTAAAAATGGGGGGGAGTAAGATTTCAGCAGCTTTGATTTAACTGGTTGCTTAACTTGAAGAAATTTCTCAAAGTCTTATTTCTTTTTCCATGAGAAAATAAAAGTTTCAGAACCACTGCCATACAAACTAATGCATTACATTTTACCAGAACAAATAACAACTACAGGCTGGTTTTCATTTCCACAGAGAAACAGATGAAAACTTCAAACTTAATTCCTGGATAGTTTCCTACATACACAGCACCAACTGAAATCTAGCCTTGTTTTTGGGCTTGGAAAGGTAAATTTTCTCAACATTTTGTTGGAGTGTCTTCATCAGTAAATGTTGTCAAGGATAAGGAATCATTGTATTATAGACATAGATACTGCTTTTCGCTAGAAAACCATATGGGTCTCCCCACATAATTCGCTGTTTCAGACTTTAGTGTCAGACAAAGCATTTACCAGAAAAGTTTCAATCAACAGTGCTTTGTGAAAGGAATCCTTTGCCTTCTTTTTTAATGTTTGGAAGTGATTTCATATTTTGGCCTCTTTGTTTTCTCAAGAGCTAATTACTTACCACAAAGTATTTTGACACATACTGTGAGTTTAGCATTGCTAATTTAAAAAGTGTTTTGATTTTCTTTAGCACAACTAAATTCCTTGTAAAAAAAAGAAAATCATGGCAAAAACCTCTATTTCCATTTTTATGGGTGGTATCAAAGCAGCAATTTGCTGCAGAGCCTTTTGCACGCTTCTCTTAGCTTGTCTGTAAAAATCCAACATACTAATAGTAACCCACGTTGTTCTTATGCTTGGTCTGTATTTCTCTCATCTATTTATTTATTATACTTTCTTATACAAGTTGAAGGGCATAAATCTTACTGCATATAAATATATATCACATTTTCAGGATCCTTCAAAAATTCCATCTATTATAACAAGTTTGAGCAATTATACCAAGGTCCTATGTTAGCTCTATTTTTAAAGAAGAAGCCATGACACCTTCCTTAATTTCTCATATCTACAAGTGTAGTTTGATATGACTGACGATGCTATGTTTCTAATGAAGTAGTAGAAAAAAGTTGAACTGCACATCTATCCCAAAAAGTTTGACCATTTGAATTCTGTCTCTATACACTCTTTCAAATAGAATATAAGATCCTTGAGGGAAAAGGGTTTTATCTCTTTACTGTCTATCCACATTTCCCAAAACAGTGTGCAGAAAGAGTTCAGTGTACAAGCAAACGCCATCTACATTTTGGAGTTACACATTCTTTGACATTTTAGTTGATCTCCCAAATCATAGTTAGTTCATTTCCATTGTCCAGTTAAAGTGATATTAACAAGTGAAAGTGATTACCATTTTAACAGGTTAGAATTCTAAAGATGGAGAAATAATATATAACAATATTTTCATAGTTATTGTTTTAATTATCAACTGTATTAACACATTACCTGATATTTGATCTGTGGTTGTCTTTGGGGGTTAGAAGCATGATATATAATGTTTGCATATATATATGTTATATATATTTTTTGTAGTATAAATTAAAAGTGATTATTTTTTTAAAAAACAGACAGCAATAAGTGCTCTTCTTCATTACTTGAGTAGGTCGCAAATCAATTCACATATCTACAATTGTAACTTCCTTGCAGTGATTCTTCTTTACTAATTTACAACCTTCAGGGCACCGTTGGGTAAGCACTGGCCTGTTGAAGCAAAGCTAGTGGATCAGGGACTGATGTATAACCTAGGCAATCCTTTATTAGAGTGGTTAACAACCTTTCTAGTGCTGCAAACCTTTCATACAGTCCCTCATGTTGCAATGACCCTAACCCTAAAATTGCTTTCATTGCTGCATCATAAATGCAACTTTTTACTGTCATTTATCATAATATAAACATCTGATATGCAGGATATATGTTCATTGTTGCACATTGAACATAATGAAAGCATAGTGATTAATCATAAAAAACAATAAAAATTGAGAATATAAACCTTCTTCTATATAAATAGATGCTGCGAAAGTGTCTTTGTTTCTTATGAGTCTGGATCTTGCTTTGGGCTTATTGATGTTTCTTTGGCTGGGATTTAGCCAATTGCCCACTCTATTGTCTATTGACCCTGGGAATCATCTGAGCCTGCCATGTCACCTTCCTCCTTCATCCAAGATTCATCCTTCTCTCCATCCACCAGCTGAGGCAGTCTAGGTTCATTTTTCTGCTCTCTCATTCGACTTTCTGGTTTATCAGCCCTGGTAGCTATGTGAATCAGGAAAAGTTTCCAGCTTAACATTGGACATGGTCTTAAGCTGGGCTGGGCTTAGTCACTACTGCAACCATAGGAGCCACTTGTATGTATGTATATATATATATATATTTATATATACATGCATAATTTATGCTTATATATCTATATAAATCACACATATCACTGGTTTTGCTTCCTTAAAGAACCCAGCTTACCACACTATCCATTCTCTATTGTGCAAGTAAATGCATATGACACAAATGCTGTCAATCCATAGCCCTAAAAGAAACTTTAATTTGGAAGTAAGCAAATTATTAAGCACTTGACTGTTAATGGAAAATTTAGTGATTAAAATCCACCTTGACGCAGCTCAATAAAAAGGCTTGGCAATTCTTTCCTGAAAGGTTACAGTTTGGTTTAGTTTACTACAAGGAAAAACCAGCTGTGTGATAAAGATATATAAATAGCCCTTGGTGTATAACATATTTGGGCTATAGCAACCATAATTATGATCATCCTTTTTTGAAATATATTGCATAATATGTGAGTAATATGTACTATTAAATATTATATAACTTGAATTTCTGTTGTTATTGAATTCATAATTATATGTGTAATATTTCAAACCTCGAATGTATAAGATACTGATAATAAGATATCATAATAATATATTTTAAGTGAGATATTTGATAGAATTATGATGGAGCTGTCAGAACAGGACCCAGTTGTTCATCAGGAATTACATATCAGCATCTCGTGTGGTAATGAAAGAAGCATACAGCTACTGAGAGACAACACTGAAAACATTTCTGATATTCTCCATAATATATTGATAAGAGCCATGCTGCACATCTGATATGGCAGTATAAGTTCTATTTTGACAGCACATATCTATGGTAAAATCGCCATATTCTCATGGACATTCTGGCTTCTGAAAGTGACGATTGGTCTTTCGACAGACTCTTAGAGGTGCTTACTGCAAAGGGAAAACTTTTAGAATTCCTAATATTTAATTCTATAAAACTTTAAGAATTCCTAATACTTAATTCTTTATGTATTCAATTTAGTTATTTTCAAGTAATTTGAAAAGCCACATCCATAGAGTAAAGAAACTTAGTGGCTATAAAACTTCATTTTGAGCCATATATTTTATTATTAAATACAGAAATAAGCAGCCCATGTGAGAAAATCAAGCTTAAGGACAAATGATTTGTAAGTGGGACAGTATATAGAAAATTCAAGTGTATCTTCTCCTTTTTAAAATTGCACATACATGATAGAAGTTAGCAATTTGAACCATCATACACTTAAATTGTTACTTTGGACATTATAGTATCTGAACTCTGCAAACAAAATGAGTACTTGAAGCATATTTCAAGTTTGATGTATCAGCTTCCAGGAAGTTCCAACAGGTTAGAAACTTTCCAAGAGGGAAAAGGTATTGTTTCTATTTTCCTGGATAAGGGATGATGAAGCTATAAGATCAAGAGAATTCCATACACTGTCTTGAAGGCATTTAGTTATGATTGAAACAGAAACTTGAGTTTGCCCTAAAACATCAGATTAACTTTAACATCCTTTGAAGACTGTGCTTTAAAATTAAGTGATAGTATATTCAACTGATCTGATATACGCTCATGACACACATATATATGCACAAAGTAACCACTGAGTTTATTTTTAAGAAAACCTTGAACGTCCAAGAATAAAGTATGAGCTATTAATTTTGCATGTGTCAGAATATCTGGAAGCCTTAAAAAATCTGACCTTTGCATAATGTTCCTCGTTTGTGAAAAGTTCAGGATAGACCCAATACTTTGCATTTCTAGCAGGCCTGGAGGTTGCGGCAGTGTTTATAACTGGCCCCTTACAGCCCTGAAGGTAACACTCTTGGTTTTCTACTTGCCTTTTCCCTCCACACTGCCTCTTGCTCATGTTTCCTTCTTGATGACATTTGAATGCACACACCTTTATTTCAATAAATTAACAAAACTGAGGAAAAGTATTTGTGATTGAGAATTTGAGGAGAAAGTTCTTCAAATTAAAATACTAATCAAAACTGAGAGGTATTGTAAATAATGAGGGGTTAATTTGGACTAGATCTGGAGTGGAGAGCAGAACTAGAACAGCATTAAAATCCAACTTAACAGAGCATTTAGAGGAGACTGAAAAAACAGGTCAGAGGAATGTTGTGGAATTGTGTGGGAACTTCACCTACCCTCTCAGGTTACCAAATTAAAGTTGACTTTGATGGTCTACAACAAACTAATTAGGATTGTGATGGAATCAAACCATTTAAACCCTTAAAATCTGGCAAAACTAGTCAATCTGTGGTTCAGACACCAGCCCACTTCAGAGAAGGAAATTTGTATGTAAACTTATCTGTGCCTATATTCATCTCTTATTTTTCCTTCTTAATAAATTTACTCTGGAATGTTTGTCTACAGTATGCCAAGATATCTGAAGAAGGAAAATTCTGTTTGAGACTAACTCTGGTACCAGTCATAAAATCCATCTGCCCAGAGAAAAATGATATAGTAAAAATCTAGTATTTCACTGAAGTAGAACTTTGGAAATTGGAAATCATGATCATCTATAATAGGTCTTCTCTCAACACCTGAAACTTCATAATGAAAAAAAGCCACAGAATCCCCAAATTGCTTAAATCTTAGAGGCAGTTTTATAATATAAACTAGACACAGCAGTAGTATACAGATCCAAAGATTGCAAATAACCAAATATGCCAATTCTCCATAAAAGGTGCAGCCAAATTTATTAATTCACTTGTGTTTTAAAGCCTCCTCTATTATACACAAAAATATAAAAGTGGTATAAGTATCTTTTGGTAATTGCTAAAATAAGATCCATTTTAAACATTAGATAGTTTGGGAGTTAAAAAGTTTCTTCAAAAAAATTTCAGTTGGGCTGAGCCCCGGTGGCGTAGTGGTTGTGCGTGGGACTGCAGCCCAGGGGGCCGGAGGTTCAATTCCAGCAGTGGGGCTGGGCCTCCTACTCGCACCACCAGAGAACATTGATGCCCCCCCAAAAAACAAACAAATAAAAAAACAATTTCAATCATCATTTTTAGAAGTAATTTTTCTACCAAAAGAGACATCATAAAAAGGCAACAGAAAATCATGAAGAGTATTTGGTCAAATGCCTGTGATATATACCTGTTAGTCTTCTACAAATTAGTTTCTTTAAAAATAAGATAAATAAAATAAGATTATTATTAGTTCTCAGAAGAAAGTAATGTGCTACTGAGAATTTTTACTGTAAGAACCAATGTGCTCAAGAATGTGGAGCCATCCAAGCCACCCAGGGGAAGTATTTTATGGCACCTGGGATGTTATTATTGCTACGGTCCTGTCATAGGATGCCATTTTCTCAAGTAAATGTAGCTTTTAAAGTGCCATAAAGAACATTGCCCAGGGCTGAGTCCCGGTGGCGTAGTGGTTGTGCGTGGGACTGCGGCCCACTGGGATGGAGGTTCAATTCCAGCTCCACAGAACAAAGGCTGGGCCTCCTACTCCCACCACCTGAGGGCAGTGATGCCCCCCCCTCCCCGAAAACAAAACAAAACAAAACAAGAACATTGCCCAAATATTTCAGCTACAAGTCAGGTCTCTTCACACACCCCTCCCCAGACTTTAGTATGTAACTGCATTTAAAAAAAAATGTTCCCCCAAGTTCAAAATTAAATTGGAAGACAAGAAAACTATTGTCATCATATAATAATTAAAGAATGATATTTATTTTTAAAGCACAATCAGCCAAACTGATATGAATGTTTTCCCTAAGTATATTTTGTCATTATATATTAGATTGATAATTGGCAGATAAAAAGGAAATAATGAATTTCTCCATATTCCAACTACTTTCAAGTTCAAGTTGTCAACACCACGGTTTCAGGAGTTGAAGGTAAGCCGATTACAGTGTTTGAGGAGGCTGGAGAAGCTCCCTAAGAGCTGCTTGGCAAGCTGACTAGTAGAGATCCGTATGTGTGCCCATGACAAAGAAAGATGACTATCACAGTCCTTGCACACCAATGGAGTTTTACTGAGGATCATCCAGCAATGACTGTCAAAGGACCTTGACTGACAACTGTCTGAGAATCAGGTCTGATGAAGAATAGGACATGGAATAAGGGATATCAGTGCTTCTGTCAAGTGGACCACAGCTCAAAGAAGAGACTGCTAGAACTCTTTTTGATTATTGTGCAAGCAAGAACATTATAATGTGTGGGTTATAATAAACTAATGACAGTTCGAGGAGACTAGAAATTCCCAAACACTTCGTTGTGCTCATCAGGAACTTCTACATGGATCAAGAGGCAATTGTGTCACTAGAACAAGGCCATACTGCATTGTTTATAAATTAGGAAATGTGTTGTAAATCAGGATTGTATCACTTTTTGCCACATTCACATTCTGAACAAATAATTAAAGAATCTGGTTTATATGAAGAAGAATGTGACATCATTATTGGAAGAGGGTTTATTTTTATTTTTTAGATCATTTTATTGGGGGTTTGTCCATCCATTATCACAATATATACATACATATACTGTGCCAACCCTCTTCGTATGCCTGCTGTTTTCATTATTCTCCAAATATCTGCTTTTCCACTCGGGTCCTTGATATCAGCTTCTCATCCCTTGCTCTCCCCACTTCCCCTGCCCTACCATCCTTTATTACTTTATAGATTATTATTATTTTGTAATATCTTATATTACCCGACATCTCCCCTTGCCCACCCCTTTGATGACCATCCTCCAGATAGGAGGTTCTGTGTAGATCCTTGCGATTGGCTCCCCGGATCTACCCCACCTTCCCTCCACCCATCCGGTAACTCCACCCTCACCACTGGTCCTGAGGGTTCATGTTAACCACTGTGATATACAGATAACAGCCTTACTTGCTGAAAGTGAGGAGAACCTGGAATACTTGTTGACAAATATTAAGAATTGCATCCCTCAGGTTGGAGTGATTCTCAATGTGGGAAAGGCCAAAATCCTCACAACTGGACCAGTAGGTACCATCATGACAAATGGATAAAAGGTTGAAATTGTCCGGGAATTTTTCTTGCTTAGATTCACAAGCAATGCTCAAGGAAGCAGCAGTTGAAAGATGAAATGATGCATTTTGTTAGGTAAATCTGTTGCACAATATTTCTTCGGGATGGTTTAAACATATATCTATGCTTTTTCTTTACAGTATTTTAAAGCAAGGATGTTACTTTGTGCCTGACCCAAGCCATTACTTTTTCTATTGTCTCCTTTGCATGTGGAAGCCAGACATTCAAAAAGGAAGATCAAAGAAGAATAGATGCATTGGAATTATTGTGCTGGAGAGAAGTATTCAAAGTACCATTGACTGATGAAAGGGCAAACAAATCTGTTTTGGAAGATACTCTAAGTCTGAGAATGCCTTCGTGGTGAAGACAAGCCTTTTTAAAATATATACTTTAGGCATAATGCCAAGGGAGACCAGATCCTAGAGAAGGACATCAAACTTGGTGAAAACAGAGGGGCAAGAAAAAGAGGAAAATCCATAAGGAGATTGACTGACCTCATGGCTGCCAACAATGGGCTCAGGTACAGGAACAATTGCAAAGAGAGCCCAGAATCATGCAGTGGATTTTGTTCTGTGGTGCGTTGGGTCTCTATGGGTCAGAACCAACTGAATAACACCAAACATCAATAACATTTCATGCATTTCATCCAAGGGTGGTATGAAATTGTGAGAGCTAGGAGGATGAAAAAAGGAAAGAATATTGAGAATGGAGTTTTAATAGGTGAGTAGAATTCAAATTCTTCAAAATGTATTTCTTTTTGTCTTAATCAGTGGTAGAAAATATCTGGTATCGGTAGCCATATAAAGCATACATATTTTAAAATGCTTTTGTGTGTATATGGATACACATTGCTATTGAAACTTTTGCTGATTACTTACACAACAAAGAATGTTTCTTGAGCATCTTCACAATCACTGGTGGGTATATCTCTGCTGGTGAGATCTTCATCATCTTGGACAGTCATGTGTTGTAATCCTTTGTATTTTCATTAATTCATTATGGGAAGAAAATCTCCAGATTTTCCTTGTAGTTTGCCTTTGTATGGATAGTCTGATAAACCATGTCCAGTATGGGTGGTCCAGTTGGCATTTGAAAAATCAGTTCCATAGCTTTCAGCATCACAGCCACATGCAAGCCACCACAGTAAGACCCTTTGACAATGTATATACCTTTTGCTCTTAGACTAGAGAAGGCAGGAAGATTTGAAAAATAATGGAGTCAGAGTGATTAAAAGACTGTGAATTAAAAAATAGAAGTTTCTGTGAACACTATGACTAAAGAAATACATCTTAAACTATCTTATGATATATCTTTGTGAAACACTTCAAATTCCATAAGGATCCCCAAATTTAGAGGCAGAAAAAATAGAAATAAAGAATTGTATATAATTCTGGTCATTCTGAGGGTACTAATTAATCAATACTGCTTAGCTATAAGCACACATTGTTGACGTCAACTGTTTAAATTAACTTGATAGAAAACATGGTACTTAGACTAAATTGTGCTAAGCAGTCACCGGTTACCTTCCAACTCTAATAGCTGTGTGTAAGGTAATTCAGCATGGCAAATGTTACATCCTGACACAGTGGAGACCTGGGTTCCAAGATGATGATCTTAAGTACTAAACACTTCAGAGGAAGATGGATACTATCTGCTATACTTGACTAACCTAAGACATGGAAACTGGAATCAGGTCAGCTAAGTTGGAAGCTTTTGATAACATTTTCAGCTATGAAACTGCTCCTTCATGTAGACACACTATTATAACTTGGATTAAGGAAGGGGGAAATCCTGAGGTTTCTCAGAAGACTTGTCTTTTCAATTCTAAATTTGGAATAAACTGAATATTTCCGACAGAAATGTGGTCTTAGATCAGTTACTTTATCTTAGGAGGAAGGCTGCTAAAGATATGAAGACATGGTTCTGCTTATTTGGAGAAGACTTTTTGGGTCAATTTTGCTGAAATTAAAATCCATGGCTGAGGTTTCCAATTGATCAATGGGAGATAGACCAACACTGTCTCTGTTAAGAATGAATGGACATTTATAAGCTGAAATAATCAAATAGAATTAAATGTGAACTAAATCTAAATAAAATTATTTTGTTATGGTTATTTTAAAATACATAATCATAGTACCCTACTATATGTCACCCTATTATATCATTATGAATCTGTTTCTAAAAGACTTTACATTTTTTGTCTTTGCAATTCCCAGTTATTTATGAAAATTAGAATGAAAGAATAACAATGAGGGAAAACAGAAGGACTATTTGTTTATGTAGAAATACTAAGTGTGAAAATGTGTTTGATCTTGAAACAAATAATTTTGTTGCATACCAAATTATCCCGTTTAAGATGATCATTTTTCAAATACAATCAAATTTCAAATAGTAATATTAAATATGCAATATTTATGTTTCCACATATTATGACAATAAAGACAATATTAAGCTCATCATTTTTTGTTAATTGTAAATCACTAATCCGCTTTCTAGACTCTGCTTCATGTTAATTTGTAGCATGGGTAGTATTTTCCAATTAAGTACTTAATGAGATAAAATATTTTATGTTGACAGAATGGTTTTATGTAGCTCTCCTACCCATGATCAGAATGTTATGCTTGAAACACTATACTCTTTTTAAAGATAATATCAAATGGACAAAATTGGTAAATGTGTTCGTTATATAGTAATCTGTTGTCTCTTTGAGAGTATTAAAAGTGAAAGGATGGAGGTTAGCCTGTCAATCAGGTCTTAGTTTGATGGATTCCTTTGGAGGCACTAAGGAGATAAAGGGCTCTCTGGGGCAGGATGTAGGCTCACTAGCAGAGGGACATTCTGGTTGACAAGCCATAGAGAAACAGGCTGATGATAGTGAGAGCCTCAGAGCTGAAGGGACCACATGGAGATCCTTGCCAGCACTGAGGTGCCACTATCACCACTGGATCCACAAGACTTTGTACCCACTGGCCTATGATCTTCCTGCATTCGACATCATTGCATAAGTTGTGTGGGTCTAAAGAGGAATTTATAGATTGGTGTCAAATATATGAGCTAATATTGGACTGTAGATTTGATCTGGTCTGGGTTGAAATGTTTTCTCAATATACAAATTGCCCCTGTATATAAAGCTCTTTCTTTTAAAAAAATAATTTTATTGGGGCTCATGCAGCTATTATAATATTCAATACATCATCTGTATCAAGCACATTTGCTCACATGTTGCCACATTCATTTCCAAATATTTTCCACTTGAGCACTTGGTAAAAGCTACCCCCTGCCCCCCGCCTTTTAATGAATCATTCTATTGGGTACTCATACACCTCTCCTCACGATCCATACATACGTCAATTGTATGCAGGCCTCATTTGCACACTTGTTACCATCATCACTCTCAAAACTTCCTCCCTCCACTTAGGCTCCCATTTCTACCTCCTCATATTTCCCTTCCTCCCATCCTCCATGAACCAGTAACAATTTACAAATTGCTATTGCTTTTTCATATCGTACACTGTCCAATGTGTCCCTTCACTCACTTCCCTGTTGGCCATGCCATAAAGAGGAGGTTATAAGTAGATCCCCGAAATTGGCTCCCCCTTTCTACTCCATCCTCCCAGTATCACCACTCCCATCATTCATCTTGTGGGAGTATCTATCCTAAATTCCCCATGTTTCTAACTCCAGTGTACACCCCCTGTTCTAGCTGTACTTGTCTGGTAGAACTGGGAGTATGATAGTGGGTGGGAGGAAGCATTTGAGAATAAGCATATTTCATTTTTACTACACTGTACATTAACTGGCTCATCTCTTCCCTGAAAACCCTCTGTAAGGAGATGTCACTTTACCTATTGGTGGGCTTTGGGTGGCCAATGTATACTCCCTCCTATTAATAATGATATAGTTTTAGTTTTTGGTGCCTTACATTCGCTCCCTTCAACATCTCGTGGTCACACAGATTGGTGATCACTGATGACAAATGTGTGCATAAGCAAATGTGGTGAAGAAAGCTGATGGTGTCTGGCTATCAAAAGATATAGCGTCTGGGGTCTTAAAGTCTTGAGTAAACAAACAGTCATCCAGCTCAGAAGCAAAAAAAACCCAAATGGAAAAAGCTCTTTCTTATACACCTGAATCCCCCTAGATTTGTTTCTCTAGCCTACCCAAGCTAATACAGTAGGTCTTTGAGGGAATGGTGTAGGGTAATATATAACCTATTCCAGCTACACAAGTCAGAAAGAGAATTCAACTCTATTTTTGTTGAAAGAACATACCTGTGAGGTGTCAGAGACACTTCCACTCTCCATCGCTTTTACTTTCTTCTGAAACTATATATCCCTCCCCTGACACTCTACTTATGTCCTGGTTTGATTATTCGTCCCAATGACTGCAAGGAACTCATGGACAATGCTCATAATTGAGGGGGTTTTTAGGGAAACCTTGGCAAATTATCTATCAGGATCAAAAAGCATTAAGGACACAGTGTTTTTTCTGCGGTGACTATTCACAAGCATTCCAGTAGTAGGCCTGTCACTCTCTGGTTCTCAACCTTTTAGACATACAACCCCTTACCTTTGTCTGTCATGCTCTACCAAGTGTTACCACATGTCTTTAAAGAACACACAAACTGAAACCTCACTGTCCTCCTGTCAATTCTATTTCACGTTGCTGGTAGGTGCCATCAAATTAGCACTGACCCATAGCAACTCAATGCACTTCAGAATAAAACTCTGTCCTATGTATAGTAAAATTGTTACTATGTCTGAGTCCATTGTTGCGGTCACTGTGTCAGTCTCACACAATATGACCATCTAAGGCAGGGTAGAACTGTTCAAAGAGGTTTCTGAGACTATAACTCTTTATAGGAGAGCCTCCTCTTTCTCCTGAAGATCAACTTGTGATCTCAATCTCCTGAACTTCTGATTGACAGTCAAACTTGTAACCACTACTCTGGGAAGCCTCTAATATTTCTTCAGTGCTGAGACAAGCCTAAAGGCTCATCCAGTTTACATTCCAACCTCCTTCCCCAAAACATTCAGCTTTACTTGTGCCATGTCCCAAGAAGCCCATCTGTCATTCTACATTACAGTCTCTGTGCTCTTTCTCTGCAGTGCAAGTCGGAAGGCCTTAGTGATAATCCTTCAAGGCCTCCAGTCGTTCTGCTGGCTCTGCTCTTGTGGAAAGGGTCTCATGTCAGTTCTGCCAGTGTCTCTTCCTGAGGGTCATAGGATTCTCTCTTGTGACTCTCTTTTCCTGCTTTTGAGATGTCTCACTGATCGCCAATAACCCATTCCAGAGCCATAGTCTATTCCATAGTCCTATGACATATCTAGATGTGATCATCCAATCATGGGGTTGGATTTACAAACTCTATGGAAAGGAGTCCTAGAAAGCAATTTCTCTTCACCACAGTCTTCTCCATTAATATGTACACATCTAAAGGTTCTATATAAAAAAAATACTATTTCAGATGAAGTAACTGTTATGTGATGCATTCCAGTGCCCCAAAAGCAAAAACCCAAGTCAGAAAACAGAGAGAAAGGCAGAGAGAAAGAGAGAAAGATGACAAGTGCAGGAAAAAAAGAAGATCTGGGTAAACAAATACATACGATGAATGTGGTTTATTTCAGTAAAATAGGTGATATGAATCAAGAACTGCAATTCTAAGTCTTTTATCCAAGGAAAGAATGTTTTCTTCTTGATTGTGATGACCCAAACTCTTTTATTCTCACAATGGAAATTTTTAAAAACACTTAAGATTAATATTTTAATAGCCTGGCTTCCAGAGAAATTTTCAATGGGGAAAAAAGCAATTTATCAAATAATAATATAAGCACTAATATTTCTAAATCAAAGAAAATAATAGCAACTAGGAGAAAGGGAAAAAAGAGAAAGGAGTAAGGAAAGGAGGGAAGATATAGTAAGAAGAGTTCTACTTTTTTCAAAAATGAAAATTAGAACACAAGATTATTTCTGCTTAAAAATTAAAAGAAATAGAAGGGCTCTATTTTCTTCATCATTTCTAGAGCCACTAAAATGTATTTTGCTCAACACTTCTCCCTTGATTTAAAACAAAACACAACTTTTAAGGGAAATATAATATGTCTGTTTCTGGTTATTTTACACTTAAGTTATTAAAAATGTTGCTTTCTTAGTTTCCATTACTTGTGCAAAATCATTTTCAACCATTTCAAAATTCAGTTCAAGTGTCTTTTAAGTAAACGTGGGGCTATTTTTCCAAGTCCAAACACATCAGAACAAAAGATTTTATTTTTGTTATATTTTTTTCTGCATATGGATTTTGAAATGGAGCTCATGTTATTATTCTGGTTAAAAAAACAATAACAACAACATGGATTAAGTAAGGGAAATTTTTCAAAAAGAATGAAGAAAAAGACCAAATTTCTTGGTGAATAAAGAGAGCATCAAACTTTCCATGTCCATAATTTGATGTCTGCTATAATATAACCTATAATATAATATAGGTTTGACAATAGAGTGTTGGTTAAATTGAAGCCAAGTAATTGAGTATTTAGAAAAATAATATAATTTACTTGAAAAAGCTAGTTTTCTGACTTCTCTTAAATCCTGCTGCTACCATGTTGTGTTTGTCCTTTTCTAGCTAATGTAGTAGGAGGAATCTGCTCCTGTAATGATATCCAGCCTCAGGAACCCTGTGTCAGGTCTTTATGGGTCAGAATCAACTCGGTGGTAGGCTTACATGAAGTTAGGGTGCCAAAGCAAAAACGCATTATATTAGCCCAAGTGACAGTTTCCAGGCCTAGGCTTATTCCAGGAACACTCTTTAGTTATAAGTAATCATTATTTTAAAAAAATATCTTCCAAATATTTCTAATTAAAGGGGAAAATATATCTTTACCATGGTTCATAACTTTATATCATTAAAAATAAACCAAAATTTTGTGATAGCATGTTTGAAGAATCAAATTTTACAAACCATTTTTGGTAAGATAGATTTATTAAGTATACAAGTAATCAGCATCTACAAATCCATTTATCTCTGTCTCTCTATTTATCATTCATCTATCTAGTATAGATACTACATTAATGTCATCTGAATATTTTGGTACTTTTGACACCCTTTTGTTATAGTCACCAATAATTTTGATTTACTATTTCAAAATTTTATCATGTTCATCCATTATTTAATCAAACTTAGAAACAATTCACAAATATATCACATTCTCTATGGAAGTGACAAGGATGAGTTACATACTCTGGGTGAGCTATCGGTTGATTTGAATTTTAATTGTGCAAATTAGGTCACTTTAGAGAAACACCATCATGATATCATGACTTGGATGTGTACAGCAACATTGCTAGTAAGCACCGGGCAGCGGTCTGTCACAGTTTTCTTTTCTATCACTAAGAATAGTTCTGGAGAATGATGACTTTCTATGAAGAATCACAGTCTTGGAAATTCATCAAAGAGCTTTACCCTTTCCTTATGGAGTCACTAGGAGTGAGTGTGGACTCTATGGTAGGGAAATGAATAGTTAAAGCCTAACAAACAAGCAAGCAAAAACATTTAGGATAAATTTGCTCTAATGGTATTCTAGACTCTTATCTTTAAGAATTCAAACCACTAATCTCTAGACTAATAACTGATCACAAACCACATTTTGCCACCCATGGACCTCAGAGGCAATAGTTGCAAATCACTTGTCTGGAAAGATGTATCAAACTAAATAGAGGGTTGGAAAATAGAAGTCAGGAAAATTTTGACTTTTTCTATTTTATATGTCTGTGTCTATATATATCTTAGAAGGAAACTTGTTTGCTTTACATTTCTATGCTTTTTTTTACAAAAGGAAAAAATGTAAGATAATACTTTCTAATAAAGATATAGAGGTAAAAATGCTGCTCACATCCAATTCCTGAAACCAGCACTTATTCCCCTATGTCAGCATTTGTTCTCTTTCTGGAGTATGACTCTCCATCCAATATAAATATTTCTACTATGCCACAAAACAAATTATTCAGCTTTAAAATTGCACGCCCTTTTCCATAGAGCAAATTCCACTAAGCCACAACAACATTCCATCTCCTTCTCAGAAAAGAGTTAAGTTTGATGACTAGGAGTCATGATAAATTATTTGCGAGTCTTCGTCTTCTGGATAAATATTTTTATTGAGTCAGAATCCTACCTATCATTTAAAAGAAGATAATTTAAGAAATATAACTACTGTTGTTTCATTAAGGAATACCCAACACAATAAAGAGTAATGTCCAGGGTGGGGGATGAACAGCAATGTCTTCTGTTCCTGGATTACAGGTACCAAGTCTCACATTACACAAAGGGATAAATTGACACTCTCCATTAATTAGTAGCATTCTCTTTTTATTTCAGGCAAGTATGCTATACTTTAAGTAGCAATATTGTTGAGAATTTTCAAAGTGCTTTCAGTGTATGTGGATGTTAGCAGGACTCTTGCCTGACTAGTCGGTTTGTCTTACTGTGGTGATTTCTATGCTGCTTGGATGCCAGAGGCAATGTCAACTGCATTTCAAGTACTACTTGGGTCATCCATAGTAAACAAGCTTCAGAAGAGCTTTCAATCTAAGATTTCTAAGACTAGACTATGACAAAGCAAGAATTGTATGTTGAAAATTAATCATGGAAAACTTTATACATAACAATGGGACATTGTTCAATATAGCTCTGGATGATGAACTTCTCAAGTGTGACGGCGGCATTCAAAAAGATTTTTAATAATGTAGAATGAACAAAGGTCTTGGTCCTTCAAAAGATGAGAGGACACACTGAAAAAGAGAAGAAACAGCTGAAGATATCAATAATGTCAACATGGAATGCACAATGTATGTATCTAGGAAAATTGGAAATTAATTTGGACAGAAAGAGATTGATATCCTAGGGTTTGAATTGGAGTGGAGTGGTATTGATAACTTTTACTGAGAAAATCATATGGTTTACCAGAAACTAAAAATTCAAGATGTATGATATCAAATTCATGGTCAGAAAGAACATTTTAGATCTATTTACATATAATGATGTCTGTGTTTCGTGATAACATAATATTTGCTCATCAACAAAAGACCTCTTATTATGACAGATATTCAAATTTATACACCAACTCCTAAAGGAAGTGATAAAAAAAATGGAATATTACCAACTTCTTCAGTCTGAAATTGACCAGAAAAACAATCCAGATACATTGATAATTACTAGTGATTGGAATGCAAATTTTGAAAACTAAGAGGAAGGGTCGGTAGTTGGGAAATATGACCTTGGTGATAGAAATTTATCAGAGGTCACCTGATAGAATTTTTCAAGACAATTTATTTCTTCTTTGCAAAGGCATTTCATTTACAAATACATGGATTTTGTCAGAGGGAATTCAAAGGAATAAAATTGACTACCCCTTTGGGAAATGAAGCAGTGAAGTTCAATAATCATCAGTCAAAATGAGACCAGGGGCCAACTATGCAAAGACTCAGTTGCACATGTGTTCAGGTATCAGCTGATGAAAAATAGTGCACAAGCTCAAAATAAATACTTTGAATATATCTGTGCTTGACAGCTTTTATGACAATTTGAATTTTTATGGAGTCAATCCCGTCACAGTATGGTATGCTTCCTGGCAGGTGTAGCCATTTTATGAGAGACACTGTGGACTGTTTCCCTCTCTCTCTACCACATCACTCTTCCTGGTTGCTTGGACTCTCTATCTCTAGTGGTAGCTTTATGTGGACCGCTGATCTTGGGAGCCAAACTGGGATTTATTGGTGCTCTGTCATGATTCTACTTACTGTAAATCCTGAACCTATAGCTGAACCCTGCATCTCGTTCACCTTTCTACATCATCTGCCTTACTTACGTGAGTCTAAAGAGGGCTCTGTCTAGCAACAGGCCCAAGGAGTTGATTTGGACTAGGTTGGTACACTTTCTTTTTTTGGGGGGAGGAGCATCACTGCCCTCAGGTGGTGGGAGTAGGAGGCCCAGCCTTTGCTCCGTGGAACTGGAATAAAACCGCCATCCCAGTAGGCTGCAGTCCCGCACACAACCACTATGCCTCTGGGGCTCAGCCCGGTATGCTTTCTTGATATTAAATTATTTTGTGATATGAAGTTCCTTCTTATTTCTATGTATGGAATTTCTGTTTTTCTAGTAAACTACTCAATACAGTATCAAACCCAAATATAGGTATCTGAAGAAAAATATGATACATCTAACAGTACTAATAAGAAATATAGTGCGCTGTTGGATGAATCAAGAATAACATACATGAAAATGATTTCAAAAATTAACAGTAGAAGCAAAAGAATATGCCAAAGGCATGTAAACATCTGTAGCTACTCGACGTCTGAAGAGCAGCTAAGCAAAAGGAAGAAATGATAAACAGGGCATGGAACCATAAATATCCTTGCTGATTTCACATATCCCTGGACTTAAAGCAGAGAATACCACAAAGATGCTTACTGTGCATTATTGATTGACTGTGCAAAGACATTTGACTATGTGGACCAAAACTAGCTATGCATAACATTTTAAAGAATGAGAAATCTAAAACATGTGCACTAATATATAAACTATACATAAAACTAGAGGAAGGTACCTCTTTAACATGTTGAAGACTAAGGATATTACTCTGAGTACAAAGGTGAGCCTGACACAAATCATTGCAATTTCAATTGCTTCATGTGTAAATGAAAGTTGTACAAGGAATGAATTAAAGTTGGAAAGAAGTGTTGATACATTTGAATTATGCTATTGGTAAAGAATACTTAAAGTACCAGGAACTGGCAGAAAAACAAACATGTGTATTTGAAAAAGTCAAGCCAGAATTCTCCTTAGCAGGAATTAGTCTGGGTTGACTAGAGAAACACATCCAGAGATGCTCACATGTGTATAACAAAGAGTTTTATACCAAGGAGTAATTATATATTGAGGAAACATCCCAGCTCAGTCCAGATCAAGTCCATACATATGGTGTTACCTCACAAGTTGACACTACTCAATAAATTCCTCTTCAGACTCACACACACATGTAACAATGCTAAGAGAGAGGGAAGATCACAGGCCAGTTGGTGGAACGCCTTTTGGATCCAGTGATGGGGGAAGCATCTCAGCACTGGTGTGTGTCTCCATGTGGCTCCTCCAGCCCCAGATCTTCGACTCCATCAACATAGCTCAATGCGGTTTGTTATCAAGAATGTCTTGCAGAGATAGGAAGCAGAATGAGAGTGTGCCAGGCCTCCAATGAGCTATCTATCTTCACCAAGCCTCCAAATGAGATCATCAAGCTATAACCTGCTTGACAGACTAAACTCCACCCCTTCACTCGTAAAAGTCTCAAATTTACATCAGACTATGTAACAACCACAGTACAGATCAAGACAGGATTCGTTTCTTACACACTTGGGATAATCAGGAGAGGCCAGTCCCTAGTAATTATATCATGCAAGGTAAATTTGAAGGTCAGTTTTTTTAAAAAAAGAAAGCTGTCCAATCATATAGACTGACCCAGATGAAAACTAGAAGCTGGTCTTTCCTGGATTCTGCTCATATACATTTGAGTTTGATGATATTAATCTGTATAATTTTCTTTACTAACCAAAAATATAGTAGTTTTCTGAGTCCTTTGAATTCTTCTAGCAAATTGTTGAACTGAATGATGGTAGTTATCATCCCAATATAGGAATTTAGCAAAATTTAGAATCATAAAAAATTAGAATCTGATGGAAAATATAGGAAAATATTGTTATTGCTAGCTGCATTAAAGTTAGCTGTTGAGATATAACTTCTGACTCATGCACAGTGACACTGAATCACCATGATTGGATGACTTTCAGGGAGTATATCTCCATATATTTCTTTTTAATCTGTATTTAGCTCCACTAAACATTTTTCAGCATAATAGAAGCACAAAAACTTGCACTGGCAGATGGGTGGTGCCTATACATTAGGCAAATTACCTACACATCTTCCAAGAACAATTTTTGTGTTCTAGAACTCCAGAAAATTTGAAAGAGCACCTTGCGAAGACAGAGTAAAATATTCTAGCAAAATATGTAAAGAGCTAGAGTAAAGAAACTACAAAGGGAGAAGACATTAAACATATCTTAAATTGTATGTCCTCAAGGAAAAATATTTCTGCTGAAGTATTTTATGGGATAAATATGGAATGATGCAGGAAGCAGCTAAAAAAGATGAAAAGAATACAAAGTCTGTGGTAAAGAAAGCTGCTAGTGGCCGGCTCTCAAAAGATGTAGCATCTGGGGTCTTAAAGACTTGAGTAAACAGGCGGCCATCCAGCTCAGAAGCAACAAAGCCCACATGGAAGCACACCAGCATGTGGACCATGAGTTGTCAAAGGGATCAGTTATCAGGATTTAAGAACTAATAACTATAACATTGCGTCCTCACTTTCCTGATATGATCAATAATGACAAGTGTGTGCATAAGCAAATGTGGTGAAGAAAGCTGATGGTGCCCAGCTATGAAAAGATATAGTGTCTGGAGTCTTAAGGCTTGCGTAAACAAGCGACCATCCAGCTCAGAAACAACAAAGTCCATGTGGAAGAAGCACACCAGCCTGCATGACCACGAGGTGTTGAAGGGATCCAGTGTCAGGCATCAAAGAATTATAATTATATCTTTATAAATAGGGGGAAGTACAGATTGGTGACCCAAAGCCCATCAATAGATGAAGTGACATCCTCTTACAGAGGGGTTTCAGGGGGGAGATCAGCCAGTTAAAGTACAGTGTAGTAACAACAAAATATGTATCTTTCCTCGAGTTCTCAAATGCTTCCTTCCACCCACTATCATGGTCCTGGTTCTACCAGATAAGTTTGACTAGAAGAGGGTATGTACACTGGAGCTGGAAACATGGGGAATTTAGGATAGATATTCCCTCAGGAAGAGTGATCAGAATGGTGATACTGGGAGGGTGAAGGGATGGTGGAGTAGAAAGGGGGAACTAATTCCAGGGATCTATATATAACCTCCTCTTTGTGGCATGGCCAACAGGGAAGTGAGTGAAGGGACACATTGGACAGTGTATGACAAGAAAAAGCAATAGCAATTTGTAAATTATTAAAGGTTCATTGGGGGGAGGGAGGAAGGGAAAAATGGGGATATGGGGAGATATTTGTATTCATTCCAAAAAAATATGACCCAACAGAACTCAAATTATAAGACAATATCATTGATATCACATGCATGAAAATATTGCTGAAGATTATCCAAAAGCAATTGCAGTAGCAGTACATTGACAGGGAGCTTTCAGAGATCCAGGTTGGGTTCCAAAGAGGACACAGGAGAAGGTATATCTTTGTTGTGTCCAGATGGATCTTTTCTGAAAATAGAGAATACCAGAACTTGTGTTTTATTGACTATAAAAGTAATTTGGCTGTGTTGACTTAGAGAAATATATGGGGAGTGTGAATAAAAATGAGAATTCCAGAACACTTCATTGTGCTCTTGCAGAACTTATACAGGAATCAAGAAGCAATTATTCAAACAGAAAAGAGAAGTGCTGCATTGTTTAATTTCTAAAATGATGTGCAAGAGGGTTATATATTCTCACCAAATTTCTTCAATATGTATCCTGAAATTGCACAAAAGTAGCTAGACTATATGAAGAAGAATGATAATTCAGGGTTGGAGGAAGGTTTTTTAACAGCCTGTGATATGCAGATGAAACAACATTCCTTATGAAAATAAAGAGGACCTAAAGTATTGCTGATGAAGATCAGGGATTGTAGCTTTCAGTATGGATTGCAATCCAATGTAAAGAGAATAAAAATAATCACAAAACTGACCGATAGAGAACATCCTGATAAATAGGGTAGGGAGTTTTGCCTTGCTTGGATCCACAATCCGTACATATGGAAACAGCAGTGAAAAGAACATATGAAGCATTAAAGTGCACAAATTTGCTGTCCTGAAAATAGCATGGCTTAGGTCAGGGGTAAGAGTCTCCAAAGGAATACCCTTGTTTTCAGTACTCTAAAAGAGATCTTAGACAGCAAGTCTCTTATAGAACTGAAAAACAAGGATTTTCCTTTGGAGACTGTTAAACTTGATCTAAGCCTGGTATTTTCAGTAGTCTCACATTAATGTGGAAGTTGGACATTGAATAAGGAAGATCTAAGTACAATTGAAATATTTGGATTTTAGTGCTGGGGAAAAGTACTGAAATACCTTGGACTGCTGTAAGAACAAATAAAGCTGCCTTGGGAGAATTATGACCAGAATGTTCCTTAGAGGCTAGGATGGGGAAGCTTTATCTTATATACTTTGGATGAGTTATCAGCAGAGACATGTTCCTACAGAAGGGCATTATGTTCAGAAAAGTTGTGGGAGAGCAAAATAGAGGAAGTTGGTCCACAAGATAGATTGATGCAGTGTGTCTACAACAATGGATTTAAGCATAGGAACAGTCAACAAGTTGCTGCAAGACAGGGCAGTGTGTTGTCTTTTTGTTCACCTAACAACCAGAACTGAACTGGAAGTCCATGACACTTTCAATAATCTTTCCCAATACAATAATTCAAATGCATCAATTCTTCCATGAAACTTTAATTTTTGTCTATTTTTTATTATTCCTATATATGCCTGCATATTTTTTATAATTGTTGGCCTTTTAAATTAAAAATATTTTCCAAAATTGTATGTAAAATTTATAAATTCACTTTTTACTACCTAGTGGAGTCTTCAATGTTTAAATGCCTATATTTATATGAATTATTATGTTTCAAAAGGTTTGTCTAGAGCTTTCTAAATAAGACAGTCAAGACAAGACCTATAGGGCACAACTTGTGACTTTAATATTCCCAGCAGTGTGACCTCAAAGAACACATCTAGACAAGACTTTTAGGAAGACGCTATAGTCTGGGCTTGTTGGGGAGAGCAGAGATAATCCACCTTCCAATGCACTCTGCTTGAAGTCTAGATTGCTCTCATTTCTAATTAATTTTCAGGAATAATTCATGGGAGGACTGTTCTACTTGATGATGTTGTTTTCACTTTCATTCATATTCCTCTGCTAAAGGTGTGTGAGGATTGTAATACAAAAGTTTAAAAAAGTGTGCACTAGTGGTGTATAACACTTTATTGAGACTGGTGGAAGAGAGAATTTGTGAGGTTTAAGATAGAAAAATAAAATTATATCATTTGATGGATAGAACAAATAGGAAAACTGAGTATCACATTACCATGGGATATCATTAAGTAAAATAAACATTCCTATATAGAGTAGATAAATAAAAATATAGAAATAGAAACAATATTCAAATAAAATAACTCAAAATTTGCCCAATTCAAGATAATACATGAATAAACAAACCCATTAATTTTCAAGAAATTTTCATTATGGTATAGGCAAACATCCCAACACTGAGATCTATCATAATGACAAGCAGAATATTTACAAGGAATTTCCAGAGGTTCAGACCAGATTGAGAAGAGTCACAAGGGATAGCATTGCTGATGCCAGATGGATCTTGAATATAAGCAGAAACATGTTTACTTGTTCTTTATTGACTATTCCAAGGCACTTAGCTTGGTGTATGATAACGAATACAGATAGTCTTGACAGGAATTAGAATTTCAGAACACATCATTGTGCACATGCAGAATTTCTACATGGAGTAAGGGGCAATTGTATGAATAAAACAAAAGAATGCTTAGTGGTTTAAAATCAGAAAATGTGTGTTAGGGTTATATATTCTTGCCATACTTATTCAATGCAGATGATGAGCAAATCATCAAAGTAGATGGACTAATGAATAAGATTGTAGCATCAAGATGTCATCAATTTGCTTGTATAAAGTGAGGAGGATTTGAAGAACTTGGTGACAAAGATTAAGGATCGATGCCACCTAACAATGTACTAGACCAAGAATATTTTACATGGGCCATTGCTGCAAATATATCAATGAATGTGTTAAAGCATACAGACAGCACAGTTTTGGAAAATTCTTAGCCAAAATCAAAACCTTGGAGAAAACTCATTGCTTGGCCTGGGACTCATGGCTATAGTCTAATTGGTTACCAACTTCATTTGGAATAGCTCTGTTAGAAAAGACAATGTTCTTCACCCTCCTCTGTTGAGCAGCAAGTGGGGTTTTAAAAACTCATGAGCACTGATCTAAGGTACAACTATCATTCTCTCTCCATCTGGAGGAAAGAAGCTTGAGGAAAATCAAAAGGCATAGAAACAAGTAGTCCAATGGATTCACGTGGCACACACATGTCATTCTCCACAATCCTTAGACCAGAACAACTGGATGATATTGGGTTACAACTAACAACTTCTCTGGATAAGATCACTTCAGATAAATCAAGGCAATGTTGAAGGAGATCTACTGTTGGGGGATATATTGAGTACTTTACATTGTTGAATACAAAGTTGATGATCTGAAAGGTAAACACTCATCTAAGTTACAATGAAAATTTATTATAAAAAGAAAAGAAACAAGTAACAACAATAGCAATAATAAAGATCCTTGAAAGAGTGGGAGAAAATAGACCTTAAATCATAAAAGAGGCCAGGCTTACTGGTCGGATAGACACAGGCTAACCCTGAAAACTATGACCTTCGTGTGAAATTGTCTTAGTTGGAATAGGCTAGAGAAACCAATGCATAGAGCTCATATGTGTATAAGAGAGAGTTTCATATAAAGGGCCATTGTTCATTAAGAAAGCACCCCAAGCCTGTCCGGTCCAAGCCCATAAGTCTCTTAGTAGCCCATATGTCTGATACCAACCTATAAAGTCCTCTTTGGTCTACGAAACACATGCAAAGATGCCAAAGGCAGGATGATCATAGACTGGTGGGTAGAAAGTCCTTGAATCACTGGCATTGTAAGCATCTCAGAGCTGGCAGGGATCTCCATGTGACTTCTTCAGTTCCCAGGACACAGAATCTATCAGTGTAGTGCCATGTGTCTTGTTAGGTCTTGTCAGTAGAGCATTGGTTCAGGGAGTGAACATAGCAATAGAAGGGTCTTGTGCCTGCAAGGAGGAAAAATCCAGGAGTTTCCAGAATCCTCAGGAGAAGGCGAAGCGCACTCAGAGACCTTATTGCAGTGGTTCTCAACTTTCTTAATGTTGCTACCCTTTAATACAGTTCTTCATGTTGTGGTGACCTAGACCCACTAACCTATTTTCATTACTACTTCATAACTATAATTTTGCAACTTTATGAATCATTATTTAAATATCTGACATGCAAGATGTCTTTTCATGGTAAAAATTTAAGCACGATTAAAGCATAGTGATTAATCACAAAAATGTAATGATATATTGTGAAATGTTTATTTCTAATTACAAATAAATGAAATTTTTGTCTTGACATATAGTGTAACATGGGTAGCAGTCTTTATGCCCAGTATTCATGTGTAGGCATATCTATATTATGGTTGACCTGTCCGGAGACATATAGAGAAGCATTATCACAGTTCCTAAGACCATAGGAAATGTTTTTTCTGATGCTCTTAGGTGACCCCTCTGACAGGGTTCTTTAACTCCCAAGAGAGTTGTAGTCTACAGTGTTAGAACTGCTGCCTTATTGGCTATGGTCTGATTAACAGAGTCTCAAGTTCCAAATTGACACTAGATTATATAAGTACCACAGGACCTGAATTCACCCTCATGATAAAATAACCAATTATTTGAGACCAAGAGGGCAGCATTTACCTAAAGACAAAAACCAAAATGTTAGGTAAGGAAGAGCCATAGAATGGCAACATGGAGGGAATGGCAATGGATGAGTTCAAACAGAATTTTCTCCCCAGTGTTTTAGGCATCACTGCCCTGTGGTGGTGGGAGTAGGAGACCCAGCCTTTGCTTCTGTGAGCTGGAACTGAACCTACATCCCAGTGTGCAGCAGTTCTGCGCACAACCACTATGCCACTGGGGCTCAGCCCCAAACAGAATTTTTATGAATTTATTTTTTTTAATTTGCAACTAATGATCTGCTCTGGAAATCTTTATCTAGTTGACAATAAGTTAAATTAATTTTAAAAGGAGAACAGGTTTGGGGTTTTGTTATTATTACCCAAGGGTATAAATATGTTTATATTTCAAAGGATGCAAAACCACATTTCTTTGTAGATCCCTGGATGTCTATCATGAGATTTGGTAGCTAAAGCTGATTAACTGTTTCACATGCAGGGTGTCATCAAAGGCATCTTTTGTAGAAAGAAGAAAAGAAGCAAGAGGTAAACAGAACCCCAGAGGTAACTGTGAGATTAGAAACTAATTAAGTCCAGTAATTACTGAAACGCTTTCTTTCCGTGGGTAAGAAAACATCATAAGTGAGACTCAGACATAAATATTAAAGCATTTTGAAGCAAAAAGACCTGAGCTACTTGAGAGAAAGGCAATTTTGAAGAGTGCAAAAGTATGTTTTTTGGAATGTGTCCTGGGACACAGTATAGACAGAAAAATTGATGACCCATTTGTCAGAAAGGTGAACACACAGGTTTGAGACATAGAGGATGTTTTCAAGGTCATGTTTAGCACTCACAGTGAAACTAGGTTGGGGACAGAACTAGAGAATAAAGAAAATAACCACGTGGTTCTCAAGAGCTATTTTATGTGTCCCTACTACTTTTCAGAAAAAGATGAAATTGTATAATGCATCATTTAAAAAAAGGATACTTCTCTCAACTCCATTTGCAGTATGTATCATTTAAATTAGCTTTTAAGAATAAAGCTAGCCTGAACCTGCTAACTCAAAAAACGTCATGCACTAAAGTACATCCTGATTCATAATGATCCTAGAGTGCAGGAGACCCTACAACTGCCGTTTGTGGAGCTCTGAGACTGTTGCTTTTTTTTTTTTTTCTGTCCAAGAAAAGAATGGTGGTTTGGTTTCAGAGTTCTCACCTTGAAGTTAAAAGCCCAATCTGGAACCTACAATGCTATCACAGTCTGTGAAAACGCAGCAAAGCTGAAGGAAATTATATTTTGGATTAAATCAGTATCCTTCCACTGCAATAGTCGAAAGACTCATTGTCATTGACCTTGCAGCCCAAAGGATGAAAACAACATCAAAAAGAAAACTAGATTCCCCAAGAGAAGCAGCAGAAAGGGGAAGAAGATGAGTTCCGAAGATGCAGATGCTGGTTTCTTTCTTTTTTCTTCCTTCCTTCCTTCTTTCCTTCCTTCCTTCCTTCCTTCCTTCCTTCCTTCCTTCCTTCCTTCCTTCCTTCCTTCCTTCCATTCTTTTTTCCTTTCTTTCCTTTCTTTCTTTCTTCTTTCTGTATTTTCTAAAAGAACAACTGAATCATTAAGAAATTAGTCGTGGGTCAGCGTTCACCAAGGTAGCCATTAAGAGGTGGATCCAGTTCCGCACTGGCACCTCTGTGTCTCAGAAGGTTGCGATTGCTCTATCTAGTATCCCCAAAGTCTTCCTTGGGGAGCTGTAGGAGCAGCACTAAACGGGTATGCAAAGTGGGAAGAAATGCCACAGCTGGGACCCACTCACATTGCGACCAGCAGTTGGGCGTTCAAAGCTGAAGGGGCACCTCTCCATCTGGGAGCACACACCAGAAGATCACCTGCTTCTAGGCCCAAACCAAGGGAAGGAGCACTCCCTTTCCATCCTTCCCATGAGACTGCACTGGTGCTCCAGGACCCAGCAAGAGCTGGATGGCAAATTCAGTGCTTCCAAAACTGATGTGACAAGTAGAAATTGACAATCAGTCTTACCTCCTATTTGTCTAGACTAAAGATCGAGACCTCCACGTTATTTTCAGGCATTTAGCTACTTCTTGGCTAGCTGAAAGAAGAAATGTGCCTGAGCCTGACTCCTGGGACTCAGAAGACAGCTTTCAGAGAGACAGAGAGACAGAGAAAGAGAAAGACTCATCCAACAAAACTTTTGATCGGTTCACATGGAAGCCAGTTACTATGACTTAGGTTGTTTCTGACATCTAGTGTCAAGAGAAGAAACCACCAAGAGTTCTTGACTTGTGATACTCTACTGTGAATGACACTCTCCAGTGAACAGTTACCTATTCCTTGTAAATACTCTGATGGATTTGTAAATCCTCTGGTGGATTTTGGTAAGTGATCATTAAAGTATCTTTTGACTGTTGCAACCAGGATGAGTGCATCCTTCTTTTTGGTGTCAGGGTAAAGTTGCTTCAAATTTTCTTTGTGAAAATGAGTGCCTCTCTCATTTTCTTATATCTCTAAATAGATATACTATAACCAATACTGCTTCATCAGTTTAATTTGCTTTTTAATTTTTCAGCTGCCTCACAGAACCATGTGCTCAAGATTTGATTAGAAATTGCAACATTAAAATTTCCCAATACAGAAAAAAAGTTTTGACTACTACTTAGTGGATATATTTTTCATTCACAAAACATGTGTAAAGACTCCTACTTTACACAAACTACAATAAAATAGACTTCTTATATATAAACTACTTTCTTGTATCTTGATCAGTATGGGAATCATATGCAGAAAGACATTCTGTTTTCAGTAGCTGATGAATACTGTCTATTGCTTTAAATTTCAGTCATCTTTTCAAAAATTAGAGACATCAAATGAACATAATGTTTTCAATGATGATATGTGTGTGTCTTCAATATCTTATATCATGTCCAAGCCAGGACTGCACTCCCTTATTGAACTTTATCTCTGGGAACTTGCTCAGATAATCATGATCAAGATAAGACATGAGCATGTCAAAATTTAATAGGACAGGAAGTCAGGTCTGGAAATCAGTGGCTAAAAGCTGTTTAGAAGAAAGGCATCCATCATTTCCCTGACTCTCTCCATGTTTACATTGAAATAATCTGAGAGCCTCATACTTTGAGGAAATGTTTCAAAGCATCATTTCCCTAATTAAAAAAAAAGCAGCAGGTCTTCACTATTTGTATACATTGTACATTCATGGAAGGCTGAATGATATCATGAACCAAATTCATATTAAGTTCTATAGCCAGTAGTTGTGATAGTATTTAATTGAATATTGTCATATCGCTTTCCTATATGACAGGATTAAATGTAATCCTGGAGTTATCACTCTAGATAGGCAGGAGTATTTTATGGGCCTGAAATTGAGGAACTTCAGTTTCCTGTATGTCATCAAGAAGCAATCCTTCATCATAGAGTACCCTAAACCCAGCAATGACATTAGTGTCATATATGGAGGTACAGAATCCTTCCATGTCCTCTGGCATGAGTCTAGTCTAAGAGTCTAGTCCAGTCTCTGGCAGATAGCAGCTATCATCAGGAACACTTGAGCAAAAGGAGCAGGGCTGAAGCGCAGGGAGCCTGGGTGGAGTAGTTGCTTAGATAGGACATGCCCCACAACAGCTTGAGTGTACATTCTCTTGCCAAGACACAAAGTGTCAAGACAAACTACCGCAGATGAGAACAAGCACCCACATTTCTGGAACCCCAATGCCTGTGTAGGAGAATTAGTGAGAGACGAATCAGATCTCTGTACACAGTAAAATAGATCTGATTTTGCATATTCTCCCATCAAGACTTTTAAATCTTATCATAGCCTTATGGGACTAAAGATATAAATACATTAATGAATATTTGAATGTTACGAGAATAAGCATTAAACAACACAAGCATGTACCTAAAGAACAGTAATAAGAATTTGTGGACATAAAGAGATATTGGAACATACAAACACTTGTAGTAGACTCAAAGACAAAGGGATTTGTTGTTGCCTTTTCTCCAGTGAGGAGTCTGAAGAGCCAGAGTTTCTGTGTATGTGTCTTAGTGTGAGACAGCAAAGGCAATTTTAGCCTGCATGGCTTTTATACAGAAATAATTTAGATAAGAGGGTTTATATGACACCCCCGTTGAGTCTACAGGAGTCAGAATTGAGTCAATGGTAGTGAGTTGGGTTCTCTTGTTTCTTAGATGGAAGATGTAAAACTGTATGCTGGCAAGATCTCAGTAGGGATGTTCTTCCTCGGATGCCATCAAAGCTGACCACAAGACTCTGCGGCACCCTGCACCCCGGTTCGATCAAGACCTCCTCTGTTCCACTTTTCCTTTGCCAGCTTCAGAGTGAAGGATGGGACGTAAAAGGTTTTGGGTGTAGATTCTCTTCTCTTTTCATACATTTTCCACAAACTTTTCGAAGCTTACTCATGAAAGACATAGTTCTTTTTTTGTATTTTTTAAATCGGTGGCTGTTATAGCTCTAACCACAATCCACACCCATATCTATTGTGTCAAGCACATTTGTACATAAGTTGCCATCACCTGTATTAAAAAAAAATGATGTTCTCCCTTTTACATGTATATACAGAATAACTCTTCAGGCATAGAAGATGTTTTCTATTTTTTGTTTGTCAGTCCACCTGGGAATGAAAGACCTTTTGGGGAGGAACTGTCTGAGATGCAATTTTATCCTTTGTCTCTGTATTAATTATTTTGTCAGTAATTAAAGCTTGGGAAAATACCACTGGGTAAGTGTCAATTATTTGCTGAATCCTAGATGACTTTCCTTACGTTTTTTCATTATTGCTTCATCACACTCAGCAATTCCAGTCCTACTTCTATACTCATGAGGACTGAAGACATATCTAGGCACAAACTTTCACATGCTGCTCACACTAACATTATTTATAATAACTCAAAATTGAAATAACTCAAGTAGTTTACAATTAATGAATGGATAAATAATATATGATAGATCCATGTTGTCTAATATGATTTGTCATTAAAATCAAGTATTGAATCAGTTGCAGCAAATGATTCTAATAAACACTATTAGATGAGAAAATTAAGTGAAAGAAATATTGTATATGATTCCAGCTCTAGGGAATATTCATTGAATAATATTAAATATCAAGGTAAATCTACAGAGATAGAAAGTAACCTGTGCTTGGATAATTCAGGAAGTGTTGATGGAAATGAAAGCTATTTAGTGAGAGTGATTTTTAAAAATGAAAGACTTCTATTAAGTGATAAATATATTCTCAAATCAAATATAATGAAAGTAGCACAATTCTAAGGATATACCCAAACCATTGAATTATATAATTTAAATAGGTGCATTCTATGATATGTTTGTCAGCTCTCAATAAAGCTGTATTATTAAGGGTATTTAAAATATTTCTAGGAAAAAAATCCATCACCTCATAACTCTATTTTTTCTTGAAATATTAAATACTTTGACTTTTGTTTTTGTTGGTACTAGGTGTCAGTTACTCATTTCTCACTTATAAAGACCCTGTGCACAATAGAAAGAAGCAAAGTCTTCTGCTAGGCCAGTTTCACAAGCGTTATATTTGGGATGATTGTTGTAGGCAGGATATCTCTCCAGTTTACTAAGGGTGTTCCTCCTTTTTAGCCCATCCTGTATTTTAAGTGTCACAATGTCTGTGCTGGTTACTTAATCTGATATCCATTTGAAGATACCAAGTGAAGAGGTGGAGTCCAGCCTGTCAATCAGTTCATAGTCAACTAGGTCTCTGTGTGGGCATGGTCTTTCTCCTGATGATTCTGGGAACTCCTGTATTCCTCCTAGGAGGTTGGAGAAACTTTCTCTGCTCACTCCCTGTGAGACATTTCTGATGGTAAGCCACATGAAGCTACTCTGATTCAGCCAGGGCCTTGGGAGCTGAAGGAGTGAACATAAATCAGCATTGAGAGATGCTGACAATACCACTGGATCCACAAAACTTCCCACCCACTGGTTTGTGATCTTCCTGCATTAGGCATCATTGTACGTGTTTTGTGAGTTTAAAGAGCATTTTGTAGATTGGTATCAGATATATGGGCTAATATTGGGCTTAAGGACTTGATATGACTGGGCTGGGATGCTTTCTCAATATTCAATTGCTCTTGTATATAAAGCTCTTTCTTTTACACATGAGTGACAATGGATTTGTTTCTTTAGTCTACCCAGACTAGCACAATGCCCTTCTCCAAGGACTGAATCCTGAAGATAGCATGCCCAAAACACATTAAATGACGTATCATCATCTCACTTCTAAGAACCATTCTGACTCTATTTCCCCAAGAACAGATTTGTTTGTCACTCTGGCAGATATTGAGTATATTGACAGACATTCTTTGCCAACATCATAATTCAAACGCATCAATTCTTCTTCAGTCTCCTTTATTCAATGTCCAACTTTCACATGTACTTGAAGGAACTAAAAAATACTGTAATTTTGGGTAACATTTTCTTAGTCCTTACTCATAAAAGTGAAATATTTACTTTTTATTACTGCTTCTTATTAATCTGCTTCACAAGACCTTTTTAAATATTGAAGAATAAAGATGATACTGAAGATTAAATTGAGCCTGATACAAACTATATTATTTCTAATTGCTCATATGCATGAGAAAACTGAATAATGAATGATGGAAACCATAAAATAATTGATGGATTTTATTATGATACTAATGAAGAATATTGAAGGATCATAAACTGTCAAAAGAACAAAAAAGTCTGTCTTGAAAGAAGTGGAGGCAAAATGTTCCTCAGAAGAAAAGATGGTAAGAATACTTTTCATTTCCTTTGGGCTTCTTATCAGGAGAAACCAGTCTCTGTAAAAACATATTGTGATCTTAGAAAATCTTTAAAAAATAGAAAGGCAATTAATTATAATTTTAAAACCAGGAATACAGCCATGTACCTATAGACTATCATTTTTATAAATACAATAAATTGTGGGCAAGAGGGTCTTTTCAACAAATGGTGCTAGAAAAACTGCATCTCCAGCTGCAAAAGATTGAAGCAATACACATACTTCATATCACATATAAAACAAATTCAAGATGAATCAAAAACCTAAATATAAATCATATCATTATTAAGACCATCAATGAAAAAATAGAGACAAACTTAAGGACCCTAATACAAGGTATAAACACACTATTCAATGTAATGAGAAATATCAATATTATAGAAGACAAATAAAGACACAGGACCTACTGAAAATATGACATTTATGCACATCAAAAAAGTGAAGAGAGATTTCACAGATTGGGGGTAGGCTTCATTAATAACATATTAGATGACATATAATTCCCCAAATCTATAGAAAACTACATCTTAACAGGAAATACACAGATAATACAATGATAAAAAATGTATTTAAGACATGAAGAGACAATTCACCAAGGATGACATACAGGTAGCTAACAATCATATGAAGAAGTGTTCATCATCATTAGCAATAAAATAAATAAATACAATTGAAAACATCAATGAGAATATCTCACAACCACACATTCAATACAACAAAAATAACAGGGGTTGGAGATAATATGGAAAGACAGGAACACTGTTACTTTGCTGATGAGACTACAGAATTATACAACTCTTATTAGAATCACTCTGATATTTCCTTCAACATATGCGAATAAAAGCTCCTTATGATACTTCTATCTCTCTACTGGATATGTACTCCAAAGGAGTTAAGAATATAACATGAACTGACTTATGTACATCTATATTTATTGCAGCAATTTCCACAAAAGAAAAATATGGAAACAACCACAAACTCCATCTATATAGGAAAGGATAAACAAGTTCTGGTACATTCATACTGTGGAATTTTATGCATCAATAAAAATAATGATAACTCTCTTAAACACCACAAATCATGGACAAAGCCAGGGAATATTATATTTTGCAAACTCGATCAGTCTTACAAAAATAAACATGTAATATCACAGCTATTATAAGAAATAACAAAGAAAAATATATTGTTTTCACAACAAAAGAAAAGAATTTGAGGCCAGAGATAGGATTTTGGAACATGAAAAGGGGAGGGATAAAAATGGAGGGTGCAATATGAAAACACATATAATTAATAAATAACATGATAAAAAGGGTTCCTGGGGAAAATTAATACATCAGATTCCTTCCCTCAAATGTCTAAATATCAATCTGAATGGCTAAGATTGAGGAACAAAATAAATGTATGTAGAGTCCTTAATCACATATAAGTTCATTTCAAAAATTACAAGCAAAAACAGGTAGGCCCTTCATGAGGTGGATTGGCACAGAAACTACAAAAAGGGTCTGAAACATAAAGACATTTTTTAGGATACCACAGAGCCAGACATGTTTACTTCGGCTGTGCATAAGGTCACTATGATGATGAGTCAGAGCTTACTCAATGGCACACAGACCCTTTTTCCTGTTCATATCAGTTCATCTGGTCTATATTCTGTTTTCTGTTTGTTTTTTTGGGGGGTGGGGGCAAATTATGCTGATGCTTTATTATGGGAATAATGCTATTATGTCTTTATAATACTTACCCAAGCAGAGCCAAAGCAAGGTGCCAAGTGGCTGAGAAGTGGAGGACCCAAGAAATGGAAAAGTAGGAAGAGACTTGCCTGATGGCATGGCTACTCTGCTAGTGCTTTCTGAACTTGCTGTGTGCTGACCTGGTAAGTGTCTTTATATTGTTGCTGTTAGGTGGCCGTCTGAGTTGTGTCAGACAGATAACCATCCTAGGCATAACAGAATAGAACACGGCACATCCCCACATCGTTCTCACAATCACTGCCATGCTTGAGTTTGTGGCAGCCAATATGTCAACTCTTTCTGCAAAGTCTTTCTCTTTACCACTGCCCTTCTACTTCACCAAATGTGATGGCTTCCCTTTGCGTCAAGAAGCTGCACACGGTGGAAGGTAAGAGAGTAGTACAACCTTGGGAATGTGGCTTATTTATGAGAAAGTTGTGGATATTTGGCTTCTTCCACATACCATCTCCTTTCTGGGCTGGTGGACACATGTAGGCGGTAGAAGACAGTGCCCATCAAAGAATACCACCTTCAAGAACCAAACGTTAAAGGGAGCCTTCAGACAATCTAATGTGCCGTGTGGTGACCACCTCTATTCGAATACTTAGTGAAAGTGGGGGAAAGGCAGACATGAAAAGACAGGGTGAATTTGGCCACTGACACTCATTGAACTGTTCTGTGGGGGCTGTTGATCTGAAATGAGGAAAGGCTGGCTGCTCTGAAGTTTAAAGAGTTGTGAAGAAGCTGACTCTGTGGTATGGCCTAGGCCAAGGGGTAGGGGGGAGGTAGGTTAGATTAGAATATATGAAGAGGCAAGATGATCTGAAGAGGAGGGTTGTCAACATCCAAGCTTGTCATTTTTTTCCATCAACCTAGATTAGAGCAGGTAGAACTGAGTTGAGCAGAACCCAATTAAGTGAAAAGAGAAGGAAGCTGCACCTGTGAGCTGGTATAGTTTGCTGCGGTCTGGAAGGATGGAGTGAATGTTTTGCATGCATGTGCACACTCACAGCTCCAACTTGGAGGAAAATCCTCTACAACGAAGGGCACATTTTTCTTCTCAGAGTACTGCACTTGTGGAAATGGTCATTTTGGAAATTGGATATCCACAATGTGGGGCAATAAATGCATGCCATGGCTGGCTTATAAACAACCGTGGATGTCTTTACTCTCAAATAAGTGGAACAAAGGAGATACCCACTTAATACTTTTCTTCTTTCTGAATACATCTAGAGAAGAGGGGGAGAGCTTGATATATTTATAAGATTAATGTGTAGGTGATTTTTTACAGAACTGAGATGGTTAGGCATCAATTTTTTTGTTCACTATAAGATTTAGGGGCTGAGCCTCGATGGTGTAGTGGTTGAGTGCAGGACTGTGACCCTCTGGCTTGGCGGTTCAAATCAAGCAACAGCTCTCCAGGAGCAAGGCTGGGCCTCCCACTCCCACCAGAGGGCAGTGATGCCACCCCTCAAAAGAAAACTAACAAACAAAGAAAAAACACAATATTAGATTTAAATGGCCCTGATGCATCTTGGTGATATGCATATTAGTCACATCAGATAAGGAACACACCTGATTTCATTATTGTCTTTCTTCAGAGAAGATGTATAGTTAAAGAGCTGTGCAAGTAGCATCGAGTACAAGGTAGAAAAGCATGTTCTAAAATTGATTATGGTAACTATTGAACAACTCTTATTGATGTAATTGAACTATTGAATTGCATGATGGTGTACAACTATAACTTTCCCTTCCATCATTCATAAGGTTAGGTTTTCACTAGACAATTGCTCATAAGGGGATAGACAAAACCTTCTTCTTCGTCTTTTCCTCATGCGAAAACTCCACTGTAACTTACTTGTCATGTGTAACCCTGCAAGTACTTAAAATACTAGTGACAAAACTTTCGGCATCACAACAAGGAAGCCACTGCAGCATGACATCTGACAGAAAAGTGGTAGAACTTTCCAAATCAATCCTCCTAATTACGCAGACTGTCTATGAGTTCAATGAGGCCATTGCAATGGATAATCCAACCTCCCAGAGAAATATGGTGCCCTGAAATGGAGGGTTGGTGTCAGCAAAGGATGAAGAACGATAGTGGGTCGAGACAGGTCTGAACCCATTCTGACAGAAATCATGCTTGGGCAGATGCTGAGTTGCATTCTCCTCCTTATGGAGGTCAAATGTGCCCCCACATCATTGTCCCAGTGCCCATTTCCTTGACATTATTAGGAGTAAACACATATAATAATTGCTGTTTCATAATTGGTTTCTTTCACTCTGTTTAATATTCCCCAGGTTCATCCGTGTTTGGAATTTTAGTGGATTTTTTTTGTTGTTGTTCTTTAACGCTGCATAATATTCCCTCGTGTGCTTGTCCCATAACTTCCTTATCTATTAATTGTTGATGGGCACTATGGTAGTTAGATTTTTTTTGACAACTTATAGTTACATAGAAGTGGAGCCCAACCTGTTCATCTGATAAGGCCTCCTGGGAGGTGCGGATTTTTATAAAGCGACACCCTCTCTCTGTGCCTCTTCTCCTTCCTGCTTGCTGGAACTCTGCCTGTCTCTAGCTGCGGCTCCCTGTGAGTCACCCAGCCCCGACAGCCATATTTCCAGGGGCCTAGGCTCCACCGGAGTGCATACCCGAGCGTGCGATCTTTCTGAATTCCACTTCACCTTTCTGGATCAGTCCTGAGACTACGTGAATATGAAGAGTGCTCCAGCACGCATGGAATCCTTGGACTTAGTTGACTGGGATGGGATGCGTTTTGATATAAGATCACCGCTTGACATAGAGCTCTTTCTTTTGATATGTGTATGCATTTCACGGATTCTGTTTCTTTAGTCAGCCCAGCCTGACACAGGGATTTCGATCGTTCCCACCTCCTCACTCTTGCGAATATTGCTGCAGTGCGTCTGAGTGTGCATGACCTTGGGGCTGCCTCACCTCCCATTCTTAGTAACTTACCATGTAGAGCTGGTAGTGCAGCGCTTCTTCATTTGGGAGGCAAACCGCAAGGCCAGCAGTGACAAACCACCGGCTGCTCCCAGGGGGAGAGACGAGCCTTTCGAGTCCCATTCAGAGGGCCCCCTAGAGAACTCAGGAGCAGTTTTACCCTGACATGCAGCATGTGTATGGCTTGGCATTGACATCATGAATGCGAGTTTGATTTTTGAGATAGCAGGATTGCGGGATGAAATGGTATTTCAATTTCTAAGTTTTTCAAGATGCATCATACTATTACCCATAATTTCCCTCAGCGTATTACAGTTCGGGAGCAGTGCTGAGAATCCCAATTTATCCCTTGCCAACATATATATTTTTCTCTTATTGAAATATTCTATTATTTCTGCAATGAGCTGACATCTCATTTTTGGTTTGGTTTTCACAGCTCTCATGTCTAGTCTTCAAAGTCAGTATGTCTTGCTATGATGGCTTGCATGTTGCTGTACTGCTGGAAGCTATGGCTACAGGATTTTCCATTCATAAATGGTCATACATGGTGGACAGGTTTCAATGAAGCCTTTGTGATAAGAACGGATTAAGGCAAAACCAGAAGGCATTCTACATCTGAAAGATTGACCACTGATAACAATGGGTCACTGATATAGTTCCCCTCAGTTTGGAAGTCACTTAAAAGATGGCATAGAAATATCCTCTGCAAAAGATGGTTGACTCTTAAGACTTTGAAGCAACATGCTTTGGTAAGCCTTACTAGCAGAAAGAGCTGGATTCAAAATGAAGAGAAAAAATTTAACATATTCATTAATCAGATATGGGACTTATGAAGCATGAATCTAGGGAAATTGGAAGTCTTCTAACATTAAATGTAGCACATAAAGATAAATACACATGTAATCTAGAATAAAATGATATTACCCAAATTAAATTGGACAATTATATAGTATTCTATACTGGGAATGATCACTTCAAGAGGAAATGCTTTACATTCATCATCAAAATAATCATTTAAAAATCTATCTTGAAGTACATTGCAGGGTGTAGTATGATATCAACATGTCTACAAGGAAATCAGTTGATATAACTATTACTCAACGTTACACACCGATTTTTAAATCCCATGACGCAGGACTTGAAGAGCCCTATCATTTTTTTTTCAGTTTGAATTTACCAAATATTCTATCATGATACATTAATTAGCCATTGGAATACGATAGGATAAGTAGTTGGGAATTACACCATTCATGAACTAAGTGGGACATGATATAATTTTACAAGCTCAAGTAATTTTTGTTAAAAATTTTTAAACAAAACAAACAGTGTATTCACATGAAACTCACCAGATGGAATACACAAGAATAAAATTGACTACATTTGTGGAAAGAAACAATGGAAAAACTCAATATCATCAGCCAAAACATGGCCAATGGCTGAATAGGAAACAGACCATCAATTGCTCACATGCAAGCTCAGGTTGAAAGTGAAGAAAATTGAAACAAGTACAGATGAACTAAAATAAGACCTGGCATATTCCCCACCTGAATTTAGACACCAACTCAAAGAAAGTTTTGAAACACTGAATGTCAATGACTGACGCCCCGATGGTTTGTGGGATGACATCAAGAACATCAAAAGGTGGGAGAATGGAAAAAGAAATTTGGTGCACATACAATGGAACATGATATATTACTTAAAAAAAAGAAAGAAAGAAACCATGCAGCAGCTCATGGCATTGATCAAGCTTGAGAATATTATGCTGAATACAATTAGTCAAGCACAAAAGGAAAGCTGTTGTATGAGAACATAGTGAAAAAAACTGAAAAAATTAAGACAAATCCCCAAAGAAGAAAGATTTTGGAGTTCACCAAGGTATTGGGAGAGCAAGGGAAAGAAAGTTAAACAACAGGCTATAGAGTTGATAGACATTAATTTGCATGAAAGATAGATAGTAATGCACAAGTGGGAGAAGACAAGTCAAAAAGGAGGCTAGTGTGAGCTAATGAAGGCAGGGAGGGGACATTGATAAGTAGCTTAAATTGTCATATTCTAAATTGATGGTCAGAATTGTAAATTTCCACCTAATTCACAATAAGTAGTCTCTCAAAAAGATTATTCAAAATAGGAAAGGAAGAAGAGACTGAAGTGGATATCCAAAGAGACTCTGTAGCTAAAACAAATAGAAGAAGTGATGAAGTAAAGAACTGGGTAGAAAGTTTTTTCAAAAAACAAGCAAAAAAAGAAAAGAAAGTTATTTCAAGACAAAATTAAACTTTATGAAATGTGTGAAGACATAGAGGTAAAACACCAAAAGATAAGAATACTCCCTGTGCATCCCATTCTGATATAAATGAAGACGAAAATAAAGCCTGTAGTTGTAACACAGATGTATTTTAATGAAAAATATATTGGATAATGTTTTAGTCTGGGTAGACTAGAGGAACAAATTTCATAGACAAGCATATGGATATAAGGGAATGGTTTATATACAAAAGGAATGGAACACTGAGAAAGCTCCTCACTTCCAGGGTTCAGGTTCCATCATCAACATCCAGTGGTAGCAGAAGCAACTCATTGGTGGCAGGGGTCTCCATGTGGCCTCTCCAGTTTCAGAGGTCTGGCTCCATCAGGGCAAAGCCATGTGGCTTCTCCGGCTCCTCAGATGCTCCCATCTTATCTTGTCCATGATTAATCATCACTGAGTCTAACTCCCAACAACTGGGAAGATAGCTTCTCATCTTCACAATGGAAATATCATGAGATTTTCTACATGTATCAGGAGAAAGCCAAGCCCACACAGGCCTTATTGGCTACTCAATGGCAATCTCCAGATGAACAGGCTTGACTCCACCCCTACATTTCAATCATGAAATTAACATAAGCACATGACCTCCACAGATAATACAGGTGGAGAAATGAAAGAAAAGCATGGTCATTGTTCAAGCAGAATTGGTTGATATTCAAGCATTTCAAATGATGAAATATGATAAAGAACCAATAAAGAACCAACAGTTGTGAAGGAAGAAGTCCTAGCTGCCAGGAAGGCATTAGCAAACACTAATCTCAGGAATTAAGACAGTATCATTTGAAAAGGTTTTTTGGTTTTTGGTTTTTGTTTTAAACTGGACGCACTCAAATCTCAAGAAATTTGGTTAGCTACCTGACCTGACCAAACAACTGGAAGAGATTCATCTTTGTTCTCACTCCAAAGAAAGGTGATACTATAGGGTGTGGAATGCATTGAATAATCTAAAAATTTTGTTTAATATAATTAAGTAACAGTTGTAGCAATACACATAGAGAGTGGCCAGAAATCAAAGCTCAATTCAGAAGAGGATGTGGACTAGGGCATAATATTACATAATATTATTAATGTCGAATGAACCTTGCTAAAAACAGAAAATACCAGAAAATATGTTTACTTTGTTTTATTATTGACTGTGAAAAGGCACTTTGTTTGTATGAATCATACAAACTATAGGTAGCATTGCTATGAACAGGAATTCTGGACACTTAATTGTACTAATACAGAGTATGTACATATGCCATTAGATTTCCCTTCAGATAGTATAAGAGAATCCAGCGCTAATTAAATTCAGGAAAGGTTTGTATGAGAGTCAAATTCTTTCTCCAGGTATTTTTCAGTTTGTGTGATGAGAAAATAGTCTAAGAAATCAGACTAAATGAAGAAGAACATGGCCTCAGGATTGGATAAGATCACATTTTACCTACGATGCAACCTTGCTGCTAAAAGTGAAAACAACATGGTGAACTTACTGGTTGCGATCGTTAAAGTTTTATATCAACCTGCTGGACTAAGATTCTTTCTAGTTTAGCAGTCAAGACTTTGCAAATCCAAATGATGAAATCAAAGTTAATGTAACCAACATCATGATGAGAATATTTATATGATAAACCAATCAATTGAAACATAATTTCCTTAGAGTTGTGAACTACTGTAAATATAAATGGACATTGTGAAAAGACTTTCTTGGCTTCTCCCAAGTCTGGAGCCTGTGACTAGCTTGCAGATTTTCAGTTATTTGTTCTTTGGCTGGTGAACTGCCATATATTCTGCCAATCCTGGAAGTCTTCAATACCATATTATTTGACATGTTGATCTTGGAAGTTGTCTGCTCCCTGCCATCTTACATTCTTATCTTGGATTAATTACTCTTTTCAGCCAGAAGCTTCTATTCTAAACTGCTAATTTTGGGTTTATTAGCATCAGAAGTTATGCAAATCAGAAATGTCCAGACTAACACTTGATCCATGAACCTGGGACATTCCTGCCTATGTGTACCTTTTCTTTCTCTCTCTCTTTCTCTTTCTCCCTCTCTCGCTCACACACACACTACAAATACACATATACACATAAACTTCACTTGCTTTGGTTCTCTAGATAACTCTTCCTAATATATTTGATACCAGAAATGGTTCTAGAGAAACAATATTGAGTTCTCAATGCAATGATCATTCAACCTCCATTAGTACAGATAACTCAGTATCCATTCATAGAGTGCTGTTGATCTATGGCATAAGGTGATAATATTAATATATAAAATTCCACCATCATAAGAACAAGTGTTGGTAAGATTCAGACTGAATAATTGTGTACTTGATATGTTTCTTCAATATTGTAAGTTCCAGAAGCAAAAAGGAGTTACTTTGTTGTTCCTACTTAAAGTAGATAAGTAGTATTGAAATGAAATGAACTCAGAACTTCAAAGTTAATTCTTAAAAACTACATAAAAGACCACTAATCTTTGATTTATGCACTGCAAAAGCGCCAAAACACTGATGTTGTCAAAAAAAAACTCAAAGTCTTATCACAAAATAATTCAAATCATAGCATTATCTGTATTCCAATTATTATATGGTGTTAAAGAGAGGAATTTGGTTGGGACAAAAAGGAATCATGACACTTTAGGGACATAATAGGTAGATAATCTGGAAGTTGTAAAATTCCACTATCAGAACCAGCTTCCTTTTCCTAATATAATGAGATTTACTCAAGTATTCTGAGATTGATTCATCATGGCCTGAAATATCATCAGGGGCAGGCAGCACCTATGAAGTGGTCTGAGCCACACCTAAGACCCAGTCTATTACTCACTGCTGAATACTCCCATTAAACATACCCATAATCCATTATTACTTCTAGACCTACAATTAGTATTTTCTCAAAAGTGAGGCACAAATTGTGACTCAAGAAGAGTTATAATACATTCCAAAAGAACACTTTTCATTTTTAATACAAATAGAATCATGGAGAATATGTGTGGGAAAGTTAAAAGAGTGTGGGATAATGGTGAAGGGATCATGACGTAAGATCACTGTTTATTAATATGGCTCCACTGTTGTTATGATGTTAGATGTCATCAAATTGGTTTCAGCTCATAGTGACCCTATGGACAAGAGCACAAAGCACTGCAGGATCCAGCACCACCCTTCATTGTTCCTATGCCTGAGCCGATTTTTGTAGCCACTGAATCAATCCATTTCACTGAAGGGCTACCTCTTTTTCATAGTCCTTCCCATTAACAAGCAGGATGTCCTTATCCAGGGACTCGTCTCACCATCCTTGCCTCTGAGGATCACCTTAACCTTTACTTCTACAGCACAGACATATTTATCCTTCCAGCAGTTCACAATATTTCCGGTATCCTTCTCTAGTACCACAATTCAAATGGATAGATTACTCTTAAGTCTTCTTTATTCCACGTCCAACTTTCATATACTCATGAAGTAATGTAAATAATATGGCTTGTGTCAAACTCATGTCAGGTTTCCAAGTAACATCGTTGCTCTCCAATACTGTAATAATCCCTTGATCAGCAGATTTACCCCACGCAACGCGTCTTTTGATCTTACTGTTGCTCCCACGCACAAATTCCTCCTGAGGACAATGCTGTGTCTGCAATTGGCATTCTCAGGTTTTAGTGTAGTTTATTATGGTCCTCAGAATCAAATGCCTTTGCATTGTTAATGAAATATATGTAAAAATCTTTCTGGTGTTCTCTGCTTTGAGCCAAAATTCATCTGATATCAGCCATGTTTTCCGTGTTCTATGTTCTCATCTGAACCCAGCGTCAACCTCTGGCAATTATGCTGTCAATGTATCTGTTAGTATATTTGTCAATACACTGTTGCAAGGTTGACAGATTACCTTAAGAAAAAGTTTACGTGTGTGTGTTATCAGTGATATTCTATAGCTTAGACTCTGGTGAGTCTCGTTTATTTGTAATGAGCACAAATGGCGATCTTTTCCAGTCAGTTGGCTAAGTAGCTATTTTATGACATAGGTGAGTGGAAGCATCCACTGCTTTATCAGATTTCTTGTGATTTCAGTGGGTATTCCATCAATTTTTAGAGTCTTATTTTTGCATAATTGACTGGAATATACATTTAATGAGCAAAAAAAGGTACACAGAGGAAACACCATTTGCCAAAATGTTGAAGGTAACATTCATGAAGGGATACCCAGTATTCTTTAAAGACTGATGTTATTGCTATATTGTGTTAATTAGAATTGACAGTAGAAATTACCCTCATTTAATTAAGACAATAATTACAATGGAGATTATTGAACCTCATAGAAGTATAGGCCAAATGACAAAAATGACAGACAAAATGGATATAGTTACCACTACAAAGTGCAAGATCAAAGGAGTCATCAGAGTAATCAGAATCAACTAACTTGTATGCCTGAACTGTTAATCTCAAGGTCAGTGGTTCAAATACTGAAGCCACTGTGGGGGAAGAATGTTGAGGCTTTCTGTTACTACAAGGTTTGCTGCCTCAGAAATCACAAGGCCAGTTGAATTCTGTCTGACATAATAGTTATGAGTCAGAATCAACTAAAAGGCAATGAGTTTGACTTTAGTTTTAGAATATCTCATTCACTGCTTAGACAAGGGTGTCCTTGGGTAGGAAATTGTGGCAGTCACCTGATCTAGTGTCAATTTGAGGATTAAGCATGTAGGTAGAGTATAGCCTGTCAACCTGGAGAAAGCCAATGAGAGCTCTCTGTGGGCATGGCCTTCTCCTGAGATTTCTGGAAAATGTGGTAATTCCTTCTTAAAGGTGGGAACACTGTCTCTCTCAGTTCACCTCCTTGGAGACTTTCTACTGAAAACACTTGCTGCCTGAGAGACTTGACTGATAAGGCTGACTCCCTGTTAGACATCTATGAAGAGAAGTCACATATAGCTACCCTGATATAGCAAGAAACCTAGACCTAGGGAAGCCAAGTGGCGACTTCTGCCAGCACTAAAATGATTACAACATCACTGGATTGAAAGACTTTCTGCCTACTGGCTTGTGATCATCCTACATTTGGTTCCATTGCATGTGTTTTGTGAGTCTGAAGGACTTTGTAGATTGTTGCTGGACATAAGGGCTAACATTGGACTTAGGGACTTGATCTAGACTGGGCTGGGATGCTTTCTTAATGTACAATTACCCTTTCTATAAAAATCTCATTTATACACATATAATATATGTATATATGAATTTGTCTCTCTAATTTACCCAGACTAACACAGAAATAAGCCACATTTTACATAATCTATACAAAAGGAAGAATTGTAGATCATAGTAGTGACAGTTTAACTTGCATCACTGGAAGAGTTATGATGCCACAATACTTCCCAGACTTCAACTGCTGTATAAACCCCCAATTAGTTGAAATGAATGGAATCTTTGTCCTCTTATGCTGCTATTATGCTGCTAAATATTTATACTCTTAGATTTTTATGTCTGTTTTCTCCAAAGGGTTCTATGCTCATTGTACAGGAGTGAGTCCTCATTGGGGAAAATAAATCAATTACTATATAGTGTCTTTGCATTGGCACAACCTTTAGGATATCCACAGTGTCATTGTGGTCCACCAATCAGAGGGTGTTGGATGAATGTAGAGTTTTAAAAAATTCTTAATTTAGGTCTACCTTAGAATGGATTCGGTGAGTCCTGGAGTTCATTCCACACTGAATTTCTATATTCTAGAATGTGTAATTGGAATAAAGATTCTCAGTATCACACAGAAATCACATATTGGGACATGAAATAGGTGTTAGTCTGATAATAAAAGCCTTATCTAAACCATTAGAACTGCTTCTACAAAAATAAAATATTAAACCAAAAGCAATATTACAATGTAGAATTCGTATCACCATTAAGAATTTGAAGGATGCCAGGGTATTAATTATTAATATATCTCCATTTAACTAGCCTCTTTGGCTTGATAAGAGAAGGGGTGGATCTTGAAAAATGATAATGCATTATAGTACACTGAGACAGCTGTTCCAGATATAATTTTGTTGTTTGAGCAAATCAGTCTATCTCTTGGGGCCTAATATGGAGCTATTGAATTGGACAATTTTTTTTCAATTCCATTTCTAAAAGCTCACTAAAATCAGTGTTCCCTTAGTTGGCAAGGAAGATCAAAAATGCATTTTCATCATCCTTCTTTAGTTTATATCAAATCTCCACCACTCTATCATAGTTTAGGGTGTACAAGATATAACTTTAGTTCATTGCATTTGATGATATTTTGTTTATTGGACCTTATAAGGAAGAAGTAGCAATTGAAGTAGACTTATTGGTAAAACATCTGTATCCTGCTGGGTAAGAAATTAACCTGAAAAAGTCCCTGTGACTTTCATGCTGCCTTTTATCTGTCTGTTGAGCATCTTTAACTCCTGAAATGTTTTTTTTTTCACCAGTAGCTTCAATGCAACTTCAAACTATTTATTCAGTTATCCTTATTTTTGTTTTGTTGTTGTCATGATTACATTTTGCCTCTTGAAATGTATGGATATCAATTAATTATTTTTGGTGTAGTGACTCTGTGTATTCCTTTTATCTTCTTTTAATGTTTTGTATGTCTTGTTGCTGATAGAACCCTTCAATACTGCAACATGAGGCCTGAATTTTTCTCAGTTTTGTCAGTTTAGAGAAAGTGAATGAATTCTTACATTTTCTTATTTTAAAACAAGGCCTTTTCACATTTCTTTATGACAGAAAGGAATTGCATTAGATGTTCACAATAGAGATGCAGTTACCTTCTGCCTTATCCATATTTCCTATGTGACAAATGTTAGAATTAAACTGTTGCAACATTCAGTACTTTTTTCAGATAAATATTGAAAACATATTTAATGCAATATTGAAGGGATTATAGCATTCAGAAAAGGGAAAGTCTGACTAATGCAACAGCTGCACTACATTCCAGAGCACTCAAGCTATTGCCAGCATTTATTAGCCAGTCAAGGTTTTGACAATAAACAATCTATGGCTCAGACTCAGACTCTCTAGTGGATAGTTGTTGGAAGTTTATTTGCATGGCAGAATTAACAGCTTTTGTGTCTGTAGTTTGCCTATTGTAAATTGGGTTACTCACATCATAAAGATTTTAATAAAGCCTTAAAGACACTTTTAGTTGTATTATAATAGACAGTGTTTTTATGAACATGAAATGCTGTGCAAAAATATCTGAAATTATATTTAAATATATCTAAGTAGGTATACATTTATACATTTATGATTTATACATTTATGGTTTATACATTTTTACAAATGTTCACAATATGGGTTATATATGTAGACTAACATGAAAAAAATGAGTCCAGTAAGTTTCTTAAGATATATACATATATTCTTCTATATATTATATAATCATAGATATATATGAATAAAAGGACATCTGAGAGTTTATGGAAAAAATTTGAATAGGTAGACAATAAAATTTTTCCAAAAATGTTCATAATTCTCCATATATATGTATATATATATATATATATATATATATGAAAGTCTTGATTGCTAGTGGTTATACATTGGGCTTCAATCTGCAAAGTTAATAGTTTGAAAGCACCATATGCTCTGTGGGAGAAAATTGGGGCTTTAAACTTCCATTAAAAGTTAGTCTTGGGCTGAGTCCCGGTGGCGTAGTGGTTGTGCACGGGACTGCGGCCCACTGGGAAGGAGGTTCAATTCCAGCTCCACAGGAGCAAAGGCTGGGCCTCCTACTCCCACTCCCTCCTACTCCCAAAATAAAAAAAAAAGAAAAAAGTAATCGTCTTGGAAAACCAGAGGGGTAATTCTACTCTGTAATATGTGGTTGCCAGGAGGCATCATTGACCTGATAGCAGATTTTTAAAACAACTAAACAAAATAGGGAATATATATATTACATATTATATCATATTGAGATGAAATATATTTTATTTAAATGATACATATCTTAAGCAATTATTTGAATCACTCAGACTAATCCTAGCTCACAGAGATAAGGCATATTCTAAGTACTTAACTGGACACTCCATCTATTCTGATGAAAATGAAACTTGCCAAGAATGGCTGAAAGATAGCGCTATTTTCCCACCCTTATTATGTATATTTCTATAGATTAGGTACTTATTGGGGCAAATTATTTATATAACACCCAATGTAAATTGCCAAAGCACGATTATTGGTTATATTCATGATAAATTCTAATCAAGATATATTAAATTTTAAGTAGAGACTGTCACAGAACACTTAGGATGAAATGTCATTCAATTAGGCCAGAGCTGAATTTCACAACTAGCTTCTTTTTTAATGTGATATTGTTGAAAATCTGGTCAGTCTCTAACCTTCTGGGATAAAATTAATTATAAAAAGACGCATTTTATCAAACTAATTAAAAACAACAATGTAGTAAGAAGAAAGATTGAAGTTACCAAATATCTCCTTTTACTTGGATCTACAATCAACTCCATGGAAGCATGAACCAGGAAAGCAAAAGGATATATTGCATTGGGCAAATTGGCTGCACAAACCCCCGTAAGCTGTCAGTGAGTAAAAGTCACCTTGAGGTCTCAGGCATGACTGACCAAAGCCTGCGTAGTTGAACTCATATTCCTATGATGGTTCGACAAGAAGTTGAAAAGACTGGGTAAGACCAAATTCATTTGAATGATAATGTTAGTGGAGAATATTGAAAATACCATAAAATGCCAAAGAACAAACAAATATAAACCAATAAAATCCAGAATGTTACACAGAAGTGTGAGTGACCAGATTTTCATGGACTTCAGAGCACAGGAGAGACCAATTCAGGGTAAAGGATATCAACTATCATAAAGAATAGGGTCTGTGAGGAAGAGGAAATGCTCCATACCAGGCACAGATGCAGTAACTACAGCACGTGCAATCATCACCCAATTGTGAAGATAACACCTGATTGGGTAGCATTGGGCTTTTATTTCTGTTGTATTTTATGTAGAGATGCATCACTTTTTAAAGATGTCAATTCCAATTTTCATTGGCTACTTCCTTCAAAGTGAATAGCTGATTTCTCCTTTGTAGCCTGTTCTTAGTCTGGAAGCTCTGTTGAAACCTGTTCACTTTGGGCACCCAGCAAGCATTTGCAATACTAGTGACAAGGCTGCTGGCATCATAGTAATGCACAACCACCGTAAAACAAAAACTGAAAGACAAAGGAGGATGTACCTTGTTTAGAACAATATACATGTTGACTATTCATTGTGTCAAACAGAGTTCTCTATAGAAAGAAAAACCAGGACACTTATGATTATAGATAGATGATAGATGATAGACAGGTAGATAGATAGATGATAGATAGATGATAGATAGATAGATGATAGATAGATAGATGATAGATAGATAGATAGATAGATAGATAGATAGATAGATAGATAGATAGATGAAGGAATAGAACAGCTAACTAATCCCCACAACAGTACAGAGGACTCAGTTCAATTCATCTCCATAAAGCAATTAATATACTGGAAGTCCTTCAACTCACATGGGATATTGTTATTTATAACATGCATTACAAAACTACTATAGAAATTAAAGGGAGTGTCATTTGAAGAAAGAAATTGAAGAAAGTCAGTTTTCCTTGTATGTGGTCAACAGAATAATAAATAAGTTGAAACAGCAGTGCTAGGTTCACTGACTCAATTTTCCTTGCTGTATACCATGAAGTTTTCTGTTTGTAGGTGTATATAATAAAACTCTTTTCCGACATTTCACTGTGGTCAGGCTACATAGTGCAGAGTAGATTAGTTCCACATTTAAAAATTTGCACCAATTTTTTTTTCTTTACCTTAGTTATGGTTCCCTTAATGTGATAGGACTTGTTACAAAATTCCCTAGTTTTCCTTTGCTCCTTCCCCTTCCTGTCTTCTGATGTTTGTATTTGGACTAAAACTGCTCTGTTTGAATCATGTGGTTAATTGTTGATATTCATCACATTTGTTACTGATTACTGTATAATCTTTTTCACTGTTGTCTGAAAGTTGATCTCTAGGAGTGACTTCAGTTAAGGTTAGATTGTTATAATCTTAATTGGTTAGTGCTTTATCAGTCTTTGTTAAACCAGCATTTGTTTTTGTAATTTTGAAATTTTCTTCTCATTATTCTTCTACTCTGCCATGGATTTTATAATAAATCCAGGATTGTCTTATACTTCTGATAAAAACCAACAGTATTGATAGCCAACCACCATCTAGTTCTGATCTCAAGGTAGTGAGGGGTGGCATTCAGGTGGTCTATTAGTTCTCTGAACGATTTTTTTCTTGAGTCTTTGATTTTCTTCACTCTTTTTTACCCCAGAGAAACCCTGATAGCATAGTGAGCTAAACATTGATTTGCTAACCACAAGGTAACCAGTTCAAAATTATCACAGCTCCGCAGGAGAAAGAGGAAGCTATCTATTCCCATCAAGATTTACAATCTCCTGGGTGCTGTGGGAAATGTGGTGAAGAGACTAGTTGGTATCCAGCTATCAGAAAAAACCGCATTGGGGGTCTTAAAGGCTTCTTCAAACAATCAGCCATCTAACTGAGGCATCAACTAAGTCCATATGGAAGAAGCACACCATGCTATTAGACCTAAGGATTGAAAATAATAAAATGCAAAGGAGGGAACAGTCTAACTCAACTGCCATTGATGCCAATTCAGTGAGCAACCCTATAGGACATAAGGTTTCTGCCTCCATGGGTTTCTCAGACTGTAGCTCTACAAGAGTTAAAAGGCCAGCCTTCCTCCCACTGGAGGGAATGATATCAGTGTTTACATTGTGAACACCTGGTATGCAGAAGGCTATAGGTAATGGGGAAGCCTAAAGTCCATTTGAAGGGTCTGGTGAGTGCCTTCTGATCATATTCCAGGAATGTGAGGAGCCTTGTGATCAGACAGGAGATTGTAAAGTCGATCATGGCAGATACTGTTAAAGTAACATGTAACACCTTATCATTTGGTTTCCCCTTTGATTCATTTCAAAGATGTTTTATTTTTTTTAATACTTTCTGCTTTCTTTTTGGTTGTTTTATGTGTTCTATTACATGATTTGGGGGTGCTTT